>PVKV010008227.1:0-89487 GCA_004027835.1 Alouatta palliata
GTGCCACCATGCCCAGCTAATTTTTGTATTTTTAGTAGAGACGGGGTTTCACCATGTTGACCAGGATGGTCTCGATCTCTTGACCTCGTGATCCACCCGCCTCGGCCTCCCAAAGTGCTGGGATTACAGGCGTGAGCCACCGCGCCTAGCCTCTATTCTGTTATTAAAGGAGAGAGCCAACAATGAGCCAGTTTGATTTTATTAAATTGGCATTATAAAGTATTATTGTTATGATGGTACTTTTTACTGCAACCTTAATTGGTACGGAGAAAAGAATTAGTGGTTCATGTTGTTATTTATGCTCCCTTGAAAGAATAAAACTGCTAACAGCTCGTGTTACCTGCCACATACACCAAAACTCACAAATGAATTTTATTCAACTTTTATTTCACAAATATTTATTGAGTGCTTTTTATGTGCCAGATGCTGTTCTGGGAAATTGGGGTACCTCACTGGGTAGTACACAGATAGCCCTGATGCCCTGAAGCTTATATTTTGAAGATAGAAAGGAGCACAAATTGCGATTTATGTGAAAATCACTATTAATATCAACTAAGATTTGGAAAGACAAGATACTTCAATATGTTTTGATCATTTATTGATGTATCTGCTCTTTAACAAATCCTCAGGACTATTTCTTTAAACAAAACAATTTTGGGAGGCCTTTGACACAAATAATCAGAACAGCCAAATTTATAACAATTAAGGCTATCAAGTAAATAAAAATGACACTGGACATACCCAGAGCAAGATCTAGTTTCTTTGCCTCAATCTCAGTGTCATCTTTCTGAGCACCATATAGTCATGCGTCCCTCCTAAACTGTCCTGAAAAAGTACATGGTGGTTAGGACCATCTTCCCTGACTACTAGGCAGTGTTATTAGCATCATATGACAGAATGTTTAAGGCAGTACTTACAAAGGATGAAGAATGATGCAACTTACTAAGTGTCTTAACACAATGCCTGCATTCAGTGGGCACTCTCCATATATCTTTGGATGAATGAATAGACGAGTGAAGAAAAACAAATATTCAGCACTATTTGTACCATTCCCAGCTGAACTGCCTGTTGAATGTCTGGCCTCTCAGTTCAAGCTTAGTTTTAAAACTAAAAATGTCAATTCTTCACTCCAGGACTGCACAGAGAACATTTTTTACACATTCTAGATTCCCCTAAATGTTTTTGGTGGATGTGTCTTGTTGAAATAAACAAACAAAATCCCTGTGCATTAATAATTATTAGCATATTGGTTATTAAATTATAATCAGGGTGCTCTTTGAGTACTGTTAGTTCTGCAAAGGGGCTTAGCTTGCATATTTCAGAGTTAGTATAAGTATCCTGTCCTATGATTTAGAATAAATGAGTACTTAGCTCCGTTGAAGGATTAAGAAGTAACATAAAATCTCCATGAGGCGTAGCACAAATTTAATTTTTCTTCAGGTATTGTGATTTTACTTTATATCTACAATTACTTATCTCCTCACCAAGCTTAATATTTATTTTTTGTCTGATAGAGTGAAGAATAACTAAAACTAAATGTTGCAAAGCAAGTCATTTCTCTGACCACGATTGCAAATATCAAAGACCTGGCAACAGGGGGAGGAAAACGGAAGATGGAAAATCCGTACTTGGTTGCACTGTCACTTGGCTTCAGCCTAAATCTCAGTTATGTGATCAACCACGCATGCGAACAAAGAAGACATTCTCAGAGGAGAGGGGAGATTTCTGATGGAAATCACAAAGAAAAAAGAATATAGTTTGAAAAAAAAAAAAGCAAGAAGATGGGTGTCAGGGCCTTGTGGGTTTTGCTAAACGGGTTGACACCCCCATCCTCTTTGCAGCAATTCTTTTCTTCTTAATCTCCAACCTTCTTTTTCAGAATGCATTAAGCCCAATCCAGAATCTCTTGTAAAGGAAAGTTTTGTATATTTTTGATGTCTGTGGGAAAGAAGTGCCCCTGCAGAGGCTGTATTTAAGAACATATTTTAGAAGCATTTTCCGGAGGGGGGAAATGGTTGTCACTTACTTTGCCATTAGTTTGTTAGCATGAAATTCCAGAACTATGTATTAGACACTTTTCTCATATCTCACAGTTTAATATGCCTCTACACAAATTAGCTATCCAACTCTCTATCCAGCCAAAGAACATGGCATCTTCAAAAGAAACGTCGGGTGTATGAATGGTAGCAGGTTGGTTCTTTGCCTTTAGCTACTCTTGTGAAGGAACTAGGGAAATATTTTTACAGGTATAAATATTAAAAGCAATGAAAATGGTGAGATAATATTCAATTGAATCAATAACATTATACCAACATGTTCAATTTACATTTACCGTGAAAAAAAAATACACAAAAATGTGGAAAAACAAAATACCACAGCCCACCCAGAAAGGAAAAAAATGTGTTTACTTGACAACACAGTCAATGTTTATTCTACTTATAGTTGGAAAAAAGCACAATTAACTCTCGGAAATTTTGTGAATCACTGTGATATATAAGGCATGTTAATCGATCTTCATTCAACAAATACACTGAGGGCTGAAGGGCTGATTTAACTCATTTGCATCATGAGCTAAACAGAATTACAGGTCTTGAGAACCTTGATATTTAAAACATAATGCTCACACAGTTAGCCCTTCTTTTCTTTTTCTCTTATATTTACACAACACACATTCACTTCCATCATGGTCATTAAAACTTAGGTAAGTAGTTGAAAATGTGAAGAATGTAAAATAAAATAATTAGAATTTATTTAATCCAACAATCAAATAACAGTTAATATATTTAATGTGTTGGGTAAAGTAGAAGAAAGTCAAATGACTAAGCCAAGATTTAACCCTTTCCAAGTGAGCTAGGGATTGGGAGTGGAGGCAGTCAGTGAAGGAATGGAAAGAAGAAGGGAAAGGAAATGCTTTTTACTGCTTTATTCAGACACATACACAGGCACAAAAAGTTCTCGATACTCATATAAATTGCTCCATGCAGCACTCTAAATGCGCTGCTTGATTGCAAGATAATAACTTCCCATTTTAGATTTTAAGAATAAACAAAAGCAAAAACAAAATCTTTTAGGAAATGTCAGGGTTTAATATGATTTATTGTCCTTTAGTTTTCTGAGTTGTGCTACCACGCTGTAAAAACTGTTGAGTGTCTATCCACTTCCTGCCTCAAATTAGAACACTAACTACCTAGACACAACAAAAGAATTAATTGTATCTGAATTGGCCTAAAAGTTAACTTCTCAGTACCGTCTATCTTAACTTACAAATTTTAACGAAGGTTTTCCTGATATAAGTTGTAACATCAGTGTAGTGATAATTATTAATGTTAGCAACCCAATGCAAAATCTTTTAAAAGAGTCACCTAGTAGGAATCTTAACATAAACAATTTCTATTATTTTTCTAGTGAGATTGCCTTCATCCTCCAAGATATTTCAAATTAAGTTGGCATGTTATTTATCATAAATAAAAACATGAGAAATATCTGTGTTGTGAGAAAAAGGAACATATAATGAATGTCACTGATAAATTTTATTTTTTTATCTAAATTTATCCAAACAATAATGTCAAAAGTAAACATTTCTATTTTAGTGAGGAGAACAGAGCCTTCATCCCAGCATTGCTATCTAAATCTACCAGGTGTGGATAACCATTTCTTTATTGTCACTTAATATCTTATGAGGTTTCTCATCAATTTCATTGGTGTTTATATTGAAAATCCTGCCACATGCTCTTGTTAACTCTTTTATGATGATGGTAATGAAATAAGGACTAACATATGGAATGTTTAGTTTGGGCCAGTTACTCTTACAAGCATTTTGCATATATTAGATAACCTAAATCTTTTACTTTAACAAAAACTGAAAAGACAAGAGGAACTCTAATTGGTCCTTTTAAAATATAAATAAATAAAATTGTCATTTTTGTAGTGAAAACAGTTGAAATTAGTCAATTTCATATATTTCATCTTAATATAAAATATGTATTCATTTTATTTGACTTTTAAAGGTGATAACATTTAAGTATATAATAGGCAAATATATTTTCATGTAAAATTTTATAAACATGAAAATTTATCAAGGCAAGAGTTTTACTGGCCAACAAAGTTTGTTTGTGCTTTATTATTTTGTTTCATAAAATATTTTAAAATATAGCTATTTTATTGGTCTTTAGTCAGTTGGCATACACAGCTTATTAATGATTTTTATTCAAGCAACTAATCATCCTTTCAAATGAGATCAACACATTGTCACATTTTTATTGATCTCATGTTTACAAAATCTCCCCACTACTTAACAGGAAGATAATTACAAGTAATGTTAGCTAAAAGCTGACAGTAGTTTATTATGTCAGTAAATTGATGCCCAGAGTCAAAAGAGAAACCCAACTAGATTCACATTGAGAATTATCTAGTTGTCCTGATACAGTATCGGAAAATAGGCTCCACACTGTGGGCACCAACCAATATTATTGACAAGGATGATGAAGGAATTGATGCTGATTATTTTTTTCTCAGTTATATTTTTCTTATCTTCATTATTAGGACTAAAATAGAATCCTTTCTTGTTTTCCAGCATGAGCATTTGTTATTTAGTCATTTTACAATATATAAAGCTACAATTATACTCTAAGCTAAAACGACTAAAGCCACTGCTAATTCTAGTAAAAAAAATGATTCCGATTTTATAATTAGAAAGCAAGCCATAAGTAATTGAGTCAACAAAACTTAATGGCATTTTAAGTAATTACATTTGATCATCACAGCAAAAACATTTTAAAAACAGAAGCTTGCTTCCTAGGAAAACTTAAGATTGTCTCATCTAGGACAAATATTTTAAAATATTTTTAGCATACGCCCTATAAGGTTCAAAGACAGAATTTTCTATCATCAGTCATTCTCTTGGCTAATAATGAGCCAATCTTAACCATAAAATATAGATCAGATTTGCTGCCCTCACATTCAGAGTTTCAGGTTCTCCTCCTGCACTGATTACAGTATTGCCATACCTAAAGGAGAGGTCTTAGAAGAAAAGAACAGGGATCCATTAATCATGAATCATTACATTTTGTCAGTTGGCAAAGGAATACTTTGCTCATTTATCCTTTGAATGAAATTAGTTCTGGCTCAGGCCGCTGTAGAAGAAAATTTTAAATTGTCTTGGCATCTTCCTATAGCAGTTTGTGTATGTGCAATAAAATGGCAGATGGGGTTTATTAATGGCAGATGAGTTTAGTTTGCAAGGATTTTTTTTTCATTTTTCTATTTGATCATTTTAATATTGGAGCTCAGATATGACTCACATATTATTGCTGTTTATATATAGATATATATTTTATCTTATTAATGAAAGGAAAAGGAGAAATCTGGTAATGTTTATGTTGCCAGATACAAGCAAGCTCTTTCTTCTCTGTGTCATAGACAAAATGAGCACATATTTCCTTAGGTTTAAGTATCCTAGTGGAACCAAATCATCAAAATTGTTGAAAATATTTATAAGAAGTATGTGAAGATGATAATTTACTCGTAAACAGGAGTAAGCCGTTGATAGAATTATATGAAGGTTATAGTTACATCGATTTATGTTTAACAGACATTTGAGTGAGTTTTGAAAAACTCTGTTCTCTCATGAATAAATCTGACCTAAGTTTTACTGCCTTTACACAGTTTCAAATAGGGAAAATTTTGTACGATTTTACCATTAAACACTAAAAACTAATCTATACAACTGAAATAATAGAGTATCCTATATAATCGGTGGTGGAGTCCCACCTTATTGACTGTGCTTCGACAGTGGGATAGAAAGACGTATAGATCTACTGGACGAGGGCTTGGCCATCAGCAATCGATGCAGAACAGTAGATATCTCCTCAATACATACCTAATCTCACAGAAGTGGCATAGGTGCTAGAGGAAATACATATGTAAGTGTATTATAATCCATAGAGTACTATAGGCATGAAACCTACCATTTAGCCTAAAACCAACAGATGTAAGGACTTTATAAATTATTATTAAAAATGTTTATAATGAGTGTCCATATGTTGGACTTTTTGGAAGTTGATAGTGAAAATTTCAACAATTTAAAACTTAGTTTTGACTTGCTTTGAAGATGATTAAAGTATGTTAAGAATCATAAGTTGCATACTTAAAAATATTTCAGAACAAAGGAAAAAGGAAATGGTTTTTAAAATAATTCTTAAAGAAAATCTGTGAATGAATGCATCTCCCTAATATGCAAGTGAAGCCTTAGCACAATTTATGCTTATAAGAAAGGGTAAAATAATAAACCATTGGTTTTCCTAAGGATCCTTGTATTAGGAATTAGTGTCTATTATAAGAAATCCTTTAGATATTTTTACGGAGAATATTTGTTTTTACAGCTTGTATCTTAACATCAACCAGTCAATTGTATCAACGTGTTCTTAATTCATCAAACACATTTTTATTGTGTATACTTAGTACATATTTTTATTTTAATATAGTAGAAATAGCTAAGTTTAAATTGGTAGCAGCCTTAAATAACAAAAAAGTGACATATCAAGATAACAGTTAAAATGTTAAAACAAATTTAAGTACAACTCTGTCAATATTATTGAGGATTGATTAAAAGCCAGTCATTTTCCATCATGACACACAGAATGTCACTGAAGAGTTTAAACCAAGATCCAAATGCATCCGAGTTTCTTTTATTTTTTTATTTTTATTTTTTTCTGGCCATCCTAATGTTGGATTCAGAATCAATCTGTCCATACTGCTACCAATTACTTCTTTATGGACATAATATAACTTTTTCCAGGATCTGGAGAAGAATACGACATATTTTATCTTATGAAGGATAATGGTTCCACTATTATGGAAGTTTTTACTTCTGTTTCATAAATCATTATTGAATCATAACATAACTGTGAACCTAGACAGACCTATAAAGTGTGTGTTCCAGTTCTTTGTACCACTACATATACTCCTAAAGTACTAATCTAGGTGTGTAAAGAACATTGCTTATCTCCATATAAGCACAAAAGGTCAGGATCCAGCCATTAATTTTCTCTAGATTTAAGATGGTGAAGAAATACGCATCACACTTCGGCTGCCAAAAGATAATGGAATCCCCCGAAATCTCATTACCTACAAATGTAATGATAGTCTTCTTAAAGTGAAATAGCAGAAAAGGAAATGCAATGTTGCTGCAAAAACTAGGACTGTGAATAGATATCACTACACTTTAATATTTATGTCAACATTTCACACAAAAATAAATTTCTTTTATATTTGGGACTGGTTTTTTAAGATTACATAAATGATGAAATTATTTTCCTCTCCATGTTGGAGGCTATGCATATTTTCCCTTTGCATAATTTTCCTTTTTCCTCTCTTTAAATAATGTAACCTTGACTTCCAATCCTCCCTTGCTCTTCTTCCACAAGGTCTTGGGATGCTGGATTAATACAGAGATATAAACATAGGGCCCCAGACAGACCAGTACAAGCAAAGCCCAGAATTTTTACCGGAGTGATAATAATAACAAATATATACTTGTTATATACCAGGATCTGACGTATTTTCCATGCATTCAATTTTTTAATCCTCATGATAATTCCATGAGATATTAGGAAAATGGCATGATCCTTCCATTTGAGGTCGAATCTAAAAACTTATAACCCTTTTGCTTCCTGGGTACCTGCAGAAAGAGAATCTGCCTGAGAGTTGTACCCACACAGAGAAAAGCTGAACTTTCCTCTTGAAAAGAGACCATGTTTTAATGACATTGTTTGATCTCCTGGATCTAAATGTGACAGAAGTCAGCCAATTAAAAAGCAAAATGAAGCGATAACAATGTTCTAGGTATTACATAAAATAATTTTATATATCAAATGCCACAGGTAATGCAAAACTCGGCATCGATACTTATCCTTAGAGTCACTATGCAAAATATTGAAAACTAAGCACTATTTTTTTCTAATAACATTTAAAATGTAACGAAGATCAAAACATTTAATTAAAAAATGAAACTTCAGTTAGCAAGGTTTAGTTTTATTTTAAAAAATAAAACTTCAGTTACCTGTTTGTGCAGGATTTTATGGCAGGGACAAAGTCTCCCTGAGGCCCTTCAAGTCACACCAGGTTCATATTGAGAACACATGTATTTGGTACCTACTATGGGAAAATTACTGCAGAAAAGAGAGATGGTAAAGTCATAAATCTACAGGGGCCTGGTGGTGTACAAATGAGCAAACTGAACCACGTTTTGAAAGCTCAGTTAAGAGATCAAGAGAGACAAAATTTTCACGGTACTTTTCAAGCTCCCGAAAGCAAACGTGACTGAAGTTTGCCAATTAAAATGTAAAATGGATGATGAGCACTACAGTGAAGCAGAGACTATACTTCTGGCCTAAAGTGTTTCCAAACATTATGCTTTTTTTAAAAAAAAAAGAAACTAGAATGGAAATTTTTATTGAAAATATTTCAATTCTTAAAAGTTGGTGCTGTGTATTTTTTTAAATATTGGCACCCAAAGCCAAACCAAACCACCAACTAAAACATGTTCAGGATGTAGACTGCTAACAGTGAAGAATGCAGACACGGTCAACATTGTAAGTTACACGTTTACAATTCGAAATTTGTCTTCTCATTTTTATTTATTTGGTTTAATTATTAAAATAATCCACTGGAAAATTATCTTCAGTTTATAGATGAGAAAACAGAAGTCAAGAGAAGTAAAGTAAATTGTTCTGGTAATGTAGCTAAAAGATTGCAGAGTTTAAACTCGTGCTCAAATATTCTAACCCAGAATGAATTTGAAATAGATTTGAAAATTCAATACACAGTATAAAGAAATCCCTGATATACCTTTATTATTTATCGATATATTCATTTATCTTGTTATACAACAAATATGTACTGGGAAAATGCTACGTGTCGGGTACTCTGAACACTGAGAAACTTTCAAATTAAAGATAGTAGGGCTACAATGCGACAGAGGAACACTGTTTTCGAATCTCACTTGTAATTATTATAGAAGCTTATGAAATTGCAGAGGGGACTGGCAGAAAAAGTTAAGCTGAAAGGTAGAAGGTGTTGAATGCTGAAATAAGGGATTTTGACTTGAGTAGTTGAAAACGTGGCTTATATACTAAATTATCACAAGCATTAGTAGATGTTTGAGCCTTTTCATATTTTTATGGAAGGAGTAAAATCAAAGAGTCTCTTAATCTGTGAGTTATGAGCTTTTATGAATGCCCTAATTTTTATTTTAAAAGTTCGTTATGTGCACCTGCGTGCAAGTGAATGTTTTTCTGGAGACAGGGCTCAGGATTTACACATATTTTTGAAAGGTTCTGTGACTTCAAGATTAATAAAAGCTAGATTTGAGTTTTTCCTTAAGAAAAGTGATCTAGAAGCCATAGGGAAAGAGGAGACTACCAAAGGCCACGTGAGAGATGACTAAATATAGTAGTCCTGGTAAGAAGTAACCAAAACTTTAGCTCAGAAAGGAGAATCATTTACAAAGAAATTAATGCAAGTAAAACTTTATTCTTTTCCTCCCTTACTTTTCTTCTTCCTTCCTCTTTCCCTTACTTTCTTTATTCTTGCCTTTTTTTCTAGCCCTGTACTAAAGCCTTCACACAGCTACTTACAAGAACCAATTGTGGAAATATTTTCCAAACTGCTCAGTAATGTAATTTTTGTAGCTAGAAATCAGCTATGAATGGGAGCATTTACACCAATTAAAATGGAAAACACTAGAAATCAGGTTTACCCATCTGTAGAAATGATTGTTAAACATATACAGATCTACAACTTCTCTCTTCTTTCGTCCCTTTCTCCTTTCCTCCTTTCTTCCCTTCCTCCTTCCCTCCCTCCTCCTTTCCTTCCTTACATTTCTTTTCAAATTTCCTTCCTCCTTTATTTATTTTCCAGTTTCTAATCCACATTTCTGCTTGATTTATGCAAGGTAGGAAAAAACTGGACATGTGGCACATACGTTGTAAAAATGAAATTAAATAATTTGAATAATATTGTGCACTTTCAACTAAGTTCTGTATGTAATCATCTATATTGCATGTTAATCACCAATGAGGCATTCTATCTTCGAATGTATTTCAGTTATCTTCTGAAAATGTTTACTTCTTTGTAAATAATACTTTGGCCTTGATTTATTTTTTTGATTAACGCAGTATCGTATCACAGAATTTAAACATGTCTAAATAAATAGCTCTCGGTCTCTGAAAAACAATGAAGTCAAAACACAAGATCTCAAGTCCTAGCTGTGACACCTAATACATCTGTGACATTGATCAAGTGACTACATCCTTTTGTGCATTCGTCTCTTCACAAACATGGATCACTAGTTTGCTTCTAGCTCTAAAACTCAAAAACTCTGCAAGTCTGGAGCGTTTGACATACATGTTTTTCCATATTATATAACATATCTGTGCTGAAATAAAATATAATCAAACAATCCAGTACTTAATTTACATTATCACTTCAAATATTATCAGTAAGAGGTAAGAGTGAGGCTACTGTGAGTATACCACAGACTCTACCAAATTATATCTAAATGTGATTGTCTAAATGCCTGCACCTGCTTTGAATGATAATATAGATGTATAACTTTTAATGCCTGTGCATGCATTGGCCAATATCTTCAGTCTTATTTGTCAGAATTTCTGTGATGTTTCCCTCAGTTACATGTAATTATATGGCTTTCTGGATACTCACTGTGGATTCTTGTTATTCATCTGTTCTAACTTTCCTTCTGTGGAGAAAAAAGATTCCATGAAAGAAATGTGAGAATCATGAAAATGAAAATATGAATTCTATAAAATAAAATAACCATATATTTATTTGTGCATACATGTATGTGAATAAGATAAAAAGACAAACACATTGGAAGTTTTTCTATTTCATATATTTAAGTTATACGTATGTCACAAAGGGCAGATTAACAATTACTAAAAGAAAAAATACAAAACTTAAATTGTGCTATCAACGACCATCCGTTTTTTTTCAAATAGTAGTATTTTAAAATGCCCTTTTTTTACTATATGAGCAAACGTTTTAAGAGAAAATAACCTGTATTTACTTAAATGTGTATATTCATTATCTCTGGTTCCATCCCTAAAATTAGAAAGTATTCTTGTCTCTAATTGAATGAAACATGAGGGCTTTCAGTATTACATTGTTGCTGTTACCTTTAATTCAATTATGTTAGTGTAGTAAAGAGTTTTATAGATTTACTGGGCATTATTATAAATGTCATTTAACTCTGATGTTGGACATTAAAATGTCAGTTTTTTGCTTTTAGGTTAATAAAATATTTTTACAGGAACAAGAATGGTGAAATAAAATGCAATATATAAACCCATTTTGATATGCATATCATGTAATCACAGAAAATACTCCATAAACAGTCTATTTAACTTGTTTCTCCTGACAAAGTTGTACTAGAAGCTCGTCCTTTCAGCATCATTATAGGGAGCAATATAGCCTTACTGCCTAGTTTATTCTATATCCGACAATTTCAGAATTTTCGAGGACTGCAGAATCATTTCCTTCATTTCTACTTTGCTAGTGATACAATCATCTGTCTGATAGGATGGCTGTTAGAGAAGATAGCAAAGTGGCTAGGGTATCTTTTGAGGCTGATAAAATATAGAGTGGCATCAGATAGTGACTGAGCATCATTATATAAAATTGGAATCCTGGACCCTAGAGACCTCTCACTTGATCAGGTACATATTTATGCCTTCTTGCAATATTTACTTTCAAGATAGGACAGAAAGCTTTAGTCTGCCAGATAATTACAGATTACCAGATTACTTGTGTTTTTGTTAAGTGCATGGGTATAAGTGTAAACATTAATGTGTAAACCTGAGGGAACTAAGGATCACCTGATTCTGATGAGGCAGTGCTAGTCATTTATAAGCAAAGTCAAGATCTCCTTCAGCCTCAATTACCCAATTAGAATGCCAGTGGTTGTTGGGGATGACTTAGTTCATAGCCACAGAAAATAGAAGAAAATGTACAAAGGAGGAAGAACTGGGGTGTGAGGGGGGAAGCATCTAAATAGATGAAGTAATAGAGGAAGTTTATCAATCAATCTTTACTATATTTAACCATTAGTTGTATGGACACAGACTATTTTATGTAATGATCTGACTCTATTTTTGATGCTTTCCTGCTGGCACATTTTGAGTCCCTTCCCTCCCTCTTCCCCTTCTGCCTGTCCAACATACGGGAAACCTGAGAAGAAAGCCTGGTGCTTCCTGTTTTGGTGATGGCAAGAAGTTCAAACAATATAAGCTCCTGTCACTCATGAGAATCCTCACCATGGGCCCACCCCTTAATCATCATAAAATCCCTAAAGCCAGTAACCTTGTTTAGCTCTCTCAGGCCACCTTTGGACCCACTTGGCAGGCCTGCCAGGTTCTTCCTGGAAAGCACTATTAGGTAAGCAATAAACCCTTTTCATACACTTTTGGTGTGTGTGTAGTGTCAGCATTCTTGACATCCAAAGCTCATTTTGGGTAGTGTTTCATCCTAAATCTATAAAGTGACTACACGGAAACATACATTTATGAGAAAAAATCGATAACCAGAAGTTGGTAGACATTTTCAATAATTTCAAATGATAGATGATGTCTAAATTATAAAATCATTGACTATTATCCTTTGCAATCATAGTAGTTCTTTTCGTTTTTCTTTTAAATTTTACGTAATATTCTTGCCCAGTGGAGATCCTGATGAATAGTAATGCTTTGCCAAGAAATATTCCTACGTTTAGCAAAATGACATACTTAAGGGAGGAAAATTACTGTTTTCCTTATATATTAGTATTTTTAAGCCTGCTGTAAGAATTTGGAACAAATTCAGTGACTGAAAACAACAGAAATATATTCTCTTGCTGTTCTATAAGTCAGAAGTCTGAAATTTAGCTTCTATATGCATGGAAGGTAAATTTGCTCTGGAGGCTCTAAGGCAGCCCAAGAGTCGTAGGGAGTTTTTTTGGTTTTGTTTTTGTTTTTTTGTTTTTTTCTGTTTGTTTCTTGTGGCTGTTAGCATCCCTTGGCTTTGGCTGTATGGCTGCATCTCTTTCTGTTCTCTCTCTCTCTTCTTCTCTCTCTTTTCTTTTTTTAGACTTAATCTCACTCTGTACCCCAGGCTGGAGTGCAGTGGCGCAGTCTAGGCTCACTGCAACCTTCGCCTCCTGGGTTCAAGTGATTCTCCTGCCTCAGCCTCTCGAGTAGCTGGGATTACAGGCATGCACCAATATGCCAAGCTAATTTTTGTATTTTTAGTAGAGACAGGGTTTCACCATGTGGCCAGGCTAGCCTTGAACTCCTGACCTTATGACCCACCCACTTCAGCCTCCCAAAGTGCTGGGATTATAGGCACGAGTCACCACACTCGGCCTCTGTTCTTTTATATATCACCTTCTCCTTTGCATGCCTGTGTCCCCCTCTATGTATCCCTCTTATCTTCTACTGTCTACCTCTTCAAAGGACACTAGCAATTACTTTTATATCCCCATAGATAATCCAAGCTAATATATGCTTCTCAAAGTCTTAACTTAATCACATACTTTTCCATGTAAAGTAATATATACTCTTTTACCATATAAGGTAGTATTCAGAGGTTCTGGGGATTAGGATGTGGATGTATATTTTGGAGGGTGCCACTATTCACTTGCAACACCTTGGCTAATATTAATAGATACAAAAAATTAAGGAAGCCAATGCCAAGCTGATACAGAGAACATCTGGACCACCTACTTCATCAGGTTTATGGGGAGAATTCAGTAAATGTGAAGACAAACGTAACAATTAACACGGATTTACCCACATGACTTCAAAGCTTATCTCACCTGTTTATGACCTTTTCCATACTCTTTGATCACTGTAATGAACCATCTGGTATTCCCTGTATAAACCATGCATTTCTGCACCCAGAATTCTTTTAGAATGGTTCATTTAGCTCACAGTGTCCTCCTTTCCATCATTTAATGTTCATATTCTATTATCCTGAATGATTTGTTAAAAAGCCAATTGTTTAATCAAGTCTAAATTATAAATTAACTAAGGAAATAAGTTCTACAAGTCACATTTTTCCAGTACCAACATAATTCCTTTTATATACTGTTACATAAATATTTAATGAAGTGATGAGTTGAAAGTGTCAATTTTTCTCTTTAAGCTACACACTCATTCCTGGAGTCCTTCCAAAGCACTCCCTATCTCTGATTTTTATTCATGACTGCTAGATTTCCTGTAAGACTGAATGCTTCTCATACTTGCTCTTTAGGCTGATTCTTGGTATCATTTTAGGTTGACTTAGAGTTTTCTGAGTCCTCAACTTTAAATACATGTTGTCTGTGTCTGTCAGATTACCAAGCATTCCCCTGTAGGACCCTGACCTGATTCTTTCATTCTAAGAGTCTGAGTTCTCTTGAATCACAAAAAGTTAAGTTTTCATGTCATCTTTATGTCTCCTGCATATTCCTAGACTCAGATAGATGAGATAGATTGGCCATCTTTGCTAGTGAGGTCAAATTGTGCCGTATCCAGCTCTTTGAACTTAGATCCCAGCTGCTTGTCATGAAAAGAAATAGGGCAGCACTTTTAAAAACAGAAACACACAAAATCCATTCTTCCATCTGTTGGGGAAAATTGGTTGTCTATGTTGAGGCTACAAGAGGCTGTGTAACATTACCTCGCTCCCATTGGGAACAATCCTTATTTGACCTTCATTTGTGTCATGAGCTCCCTAAAGGAGGAGCTGTGTGGTGACTTTCCTGTTGCGCTGGTTGTAGAGAAAAGCATCCTCCTTGCCACAAATAGTGTTGAGTTCAGATAATCTGGGACCAATTTTCTCCTATGCTGCTGACTTACTTTATAACTTGGGAAAGTCACAGACTATCTCTTATTTTCAATGTCCAGAGAGAGTTGAATTCAAGGATAGAGTCAGCACTATTCATGACGATTGTTTACACATGACATAGTTTCATACTATTTACTTCATCATAGACTCATTAAATAGGAAATGTACCAAGCTTTATGCTCCATGTTGTGATAACATAAAGGAGACATAATTGCTGCACTCAAGGAGCTCAGTTCCTCAGAGCCCAGTGAAGAAGACAGACAGGTAAGCAAATTATTAGTAGTATAAATATTGTGGTAAGCATTATTCAGGTTTTGGTATCAGTGCATAGAAAGACATAGTAGATGCTGTAAAAAGACAAATAAAAAGTAGGGAACACATTTGGGATAAGAAAGTATTTGGAGAGAGACTGGCAAGTGATCTGAAATTGAAAAGACACAAAGGCGCTATTCAGATAAAGAAAGCACAGGGAAGAAATCTCAGGCAAAGGCAATAGAATATACTAAACCATGGAGGCAAGAGAATATGATACATGCACAAAACTAGTATATCCATTTTTAATCTTCCAACAAATATTTATCAATCGCTTATACTCCAGATTCTAGTTATGCAATGATTTATAAGGTAAACAGTCTGTATCATCACAGATGGTACAGCTCAGTGTTCAGAAGACAATTGCACCTTACGGCAATTACTGCCAGCTGTCAGTGTGAAGACTTGAGCCTGGGAAGAGATGAAGCTATGGAGGTGGGAGGGACAGAATTACAAAAACCTGGTCTGCTGTACTAAGGGAGTTAGTTACATTGCATTCAGTGGGCAATCATCACAAAGCCATGATAATCGATTGTAAGCAAAATGAGAATGTAATGAAATAACGTTTTTAAAATATCACTCTGTGGCTATGAAAATAACAGATTGAAAGGAAATATTACTGGAGAACTGAAAATGTATTAGGAAACAACCACAAGAATCCAAGAAGTGAATTATGGATGTTAATGTAAGATACTGAATATAAATTATTTTAAGAAAAGAGAACATAAAGGAATTGACTGTGTTTTGTCTGTAGTGTCATAGAAGAGTCTGACATAGGTGACAGATTTCATTTATTTGTTTATTCAATAATATTTATGGTTACTGCTAATAACCTAGTACTACAGAGCTAATATACATTCTAACCATATATAAACAAAATACACAAAAAATTTAGCCTGTATGAACCTTCTATCCAGTTTAACGGAAACTAAACACGAACAAGATAAATAAGTAAATTATATGATTAGCTTATGAGTATTATAGAATATAGTGAAGGTAGAGGAGGATTGCTACTGATTGGAGAATTAGATTTTTAATAGAATAATCAGAGTAGGCCTTGTTGAGAAGGTGATAATTGAGCAAAGACATGAAACTGACGAGAAAGCAAGCCATAAGGATATTTAAAAGGATGCCATGCAGAGAAAGAATGTCTTTGCAAATGTTTTGAGGTATAGCATGTGTCTGGCATGTTGAAGTAAACAGCAGCTTGAAGGCCAGTGTGGACAAAATCAGGGACAATGAAGCAGCGTGAGACGAGCTGAGCCAGAGAGGCACGCAGGAGCCAGGCAAAGTAAAATATCCAAGGCCAAAGTGGGAAGTTTGGTTTGTTTTCAGATAGGAAAGACTTTGTGCCAAAAAGTGACCCAAATATACTTGCATTCTAAAAAAAAGTGACATTAGATCTGTCATAAATAAGCAAAAAACCAAGGCAAACATGCAAAAAAATCAAAAGAGGTAAGAGAACATCTCAAGGCAAGCATTGGCTGTGACTTGGATATAGCAGCAGCAGTGGAGATGGTAAGAATTCATTGTATTCTGGGTATATATTGAAAGTAAATCAAACAAGATTTGTAGTTACATTGAATATTCAATAATAATAACTTTGTATACTAATGTGAAGATACAGTGGATAAATAAACTTGAACTAGTAGGGAAAAAGACAGGTAGGAGAATTGAGTGTACAAGAAAAGAGTATTTCCAGTATTTCCTTACATAGAATCAGATAAGTTTCATCTTTAGAAATGGATTAGAAGGCAGGAGCATGAATATTGATGGTAGTAAGTAGAGGGGTGGGTTTCTGTGAATTCGAGAAAGTTCTTTTCTAATGATGTCACTTTCCTTAATGAAACAGGAACAGTGATTACTTAAGAGTGAAAATGTGAAATTATGTGTTGTACCTTGATAGTCTATATTAGTCCATTATCACACTGCTATGAATAAATACCTGAGACTGGGTAATTTATAGAGGAAAGAAGTTTAATTGAGTCACAGTTCCACACTGCTAAGGAGGAGGCCTCAGGAAACTTACAATCACGGCAAAGTCAAAGGAGAAGAAGGCACCTTCTTCGCAGAGCAGCAGGATGGAGTGAGTGCAAGCAGGGGAAGTGTCAGATGCTTACGAAACCATCAGATCTCAGATCTCATGAGAGTCACTCATTATCGTGAGAAGTGCATGTGGGAAATCACCCCCATGATCCAATTACCACCAGCTGGTCCTGCCCTTGCCATGTGGTGATTATGGAGATTATAATTCAAAATGAGATTTGGGTAGAGACATAACCAAACCATGTCACACTGAAGTGTCTATGTTGTCTGCGGTATATGCACTGGGGTTCATTGTCACATGCAAAAAAAGTTAGGACACATAGACACACAAGGAGTTTAGGAGTGGAGGTTTAATAGGCAGAATAGAAAAAGAAACAGCTTTCTCTACAGAGAAAGGGATCTCCAAGCAGAAAGGACCGGCTGGTGGCAAATACATCAGATTTTATAATGCACTTTGAGGAGGCAGTGATTATGTAGGGCTCAAAGATTGGTTTGATCAGGTATGTCCTTTATTTAGTGCAAGGGGAAGCCTGGTCACGATCCGCAATCTCATTATGGAAATGGGCTT
The DNA here is from genome assembly GCA_004027835.1 of Alouatta palliata. Classification (NCBI taxonomy): domain Eukaryota; kingdom Metazoa; phylum Chordata; class Mammalia; order Primates; family Atelidae; genus Alouatta; species Alouatta palliata. Next base: position 17,804 of record PVKV010008227.1, read on the forward strand.
TCCAGTTGATGAGTGCTATCTTGTCTGCTTCTTACTGTACACGTTTCTGGCAGAGAAGGGAAAATGCAGCCACCATCTTGAACATGTCTAGTTCCTAGTTCCTGCGAGCATTCACCTGTGCAAACTCCCAGCTTGCTTATCTGTTTGCAGATAGACTTTGCAGGCTGCTCTTTGTTAGACAATGATTTGGGTCTGCTTTTCATTAAAGAGAAAAGCCTTACTGAGGACTTCCATACCCTTACTATCTGCCTAAGTGATTTCTTCTTAACTCCTGTATGAATACATAGTCTTCTTTTAAAAGTGGCAAAATAAATAAGTAAATTTGGTTTCACTGCCACACAGCATTAGCAGTGCACTTGATTTTTCTTGTGAAAGGGGCAAAGTTAAGTCAATAAAAGTAGTTGTTTTCTCTAGACCTGGACAAAAATATGAATATATAAGGAAACATATTAAAGTATAAGCAAGAACACAGTCAAGCAACTAGGAAGATTGGAAGAAGCATCACTGGAGATGGGGGTTTATTGAGGGAAGTGGTCATAACTTACCATAGAATTTAAACTGGGTTTTGGTGGGGGAGAAGATACATCTTGGGATGAAAGAGAGAATGAAAATATTATGAGCTCAGTGCATTTTGGTCCCAGTGGATTTGAAGTATTAGAGACAGTAAGATGTGAAAACTGGAGGAAGTGATTATAGAGTTGTATGCTTGACTTTGGGAGTCTGGTTGGGTAACACTCCATGGAAGGGAGCATTAGATTCTCAGTATTTCCAGTGTGTGCTTCTGTCTCCCTATAATGTAGCAATCATGGACACATGAGTCAATTCAAGTGCAACATGGAGCCAGTACATGGAGAGAAGTGCCCCAGAGAGCATTGTCTGGAAACAGAAAAGAATTTGTGTGAGCAATAAACAATCATTTGTTTCTTTAATGGCATGAGATTTAGGGATTGTTTGTTACTGCATCTAACCTACTCATTCGTGACAGGGATAGCCACTTAGCAGTTATTGGCAATGACAAGACTCTACCAAGTATATCACTAAGGAATTAACATAGATTGGAGGACAGCATTCTTGGAATAACTGAATTAAGGGAAGTACAAAGATTAATATGTCACCAGTTTTGTTGATCTGTTTATTGAAATCACCAATAATTAAGACTAGGGAGGGTTACAGAGTTAAAATGATTAAGAAATAATGAGGAGTATCATTGGGGGTTGGCAGATGACTGCAATAATGAGAGATTGTGGAATAAATAATCATATAAGAGAGACTCAAAGAGTGATGATTTTTAGGAACAGAGGAATGAAACTAACCTGACTCCAGGCCCAGAGTAAGAAGGACCTGGAAGAAAACAAAGCAACTATTTCTGAGAGAAATGCAGGGGAATCATGATCCTCCAGGTAAGTGCACATTTCAGTTGAAGAAAGGAGGTTAAGGGAACTTCCAGAGAAGATATTAATGATATCAGTGTTTTTGCTGATCACATACTGTAAATCCTGGAGGATACAGAAGAATTTTAGGGCTTTGGGTACAGAGAGAGGTCAAGATAATAAAACAGATGTCCATAATTAAATGGTAGTTATAATGTAGGAGCTAAGGGGTGATTTCAGAGACTAGGATCTCTTTTAATTTATACAAACAGGGATAAAAGGTATAAATGACATGACTCCTGATGAATTAAAGGCACATAATTTTTATGAGGATTTGAGTGTCAAGCATTGGGGAAGAAATGTTCAAAAATCTCTTTCATTGCTCCAAACAGAAGTTTGGTGGCCGGGAAAGGTCAGTCTTACTCTAAGCAATGAACAGTAGAATATGTTAGGAAAAATAGTTTTAGACCTATTGCCTGAAGCTCTCACTGAACCCTATTGATAGAGGTAAGGAAATGTGAAAAAGCAGGTTTGCTTCTAGAATGCTCAGACTCCCTTCTAAATAGAGGGAGTGTATAGAGAATTGTCACAATTATTTGTAATAGATACAACACATTTTAGAGATAAGAAAACTTTGGAGGCATTACACCCCTTTAGAAGAAGACACATGTAAAAAGAAAATTCAGAATTTGAACTGAATGCTTTGGTTTCAACATCTATTCTCTCTCCATGATGTTTCTATGTCTCATGAATCCTACAAAATTAGTCCTACCGTGACTTCTGAAAACATATTTATTTCTTCTTTAAATACAAACAACAGCATTTATGCTACGCCATTATAGAAACTATTAATATGGTAAATGCCTGTGCTTTGTTGTCTACAAAAAATGTGTTTTGTCCTGGTCATGCTGTATAAGGTATGGCTGTAGAGATGATTTACATAAGACATTCTACCTAAACTTGCTGGTTGACATTAAAGGTTTTGCCTAATAAACAAATTGAAAATGCCAATAATGATTTTCCATAGATGTGAGAATCTAAAGACTAAACAAATTCAATGTGGGCCAGATTTCCCCTGGGTGTTATTAACCCATACATCAGCAGCTGAAGATAGACACAGAGGAGGCACGAGGCAGCAAATCAGTGTCATTCTAAGCATTGAAATCAACTCTAAAAGAAAAGCAAGGCAGTAAATTGTGACATTATCCCCTGGGTCTTAGTATGCATGCAACTATATGCTACAGAACTATATCACATCTATATAAAGAACAGCCCTATGCTTGTGACATCATCTATGGCAAATTGCTATTTAGGAGTGGTATGAAATATTTTTCCAGTCAGCACTTCCTTAACTATTATTTAAGTGTATATTCTTCGCAGTGAATATTTTACCTAAGCTTATAAAACAAGAGAATTTTATTAAAATTTATTGCTGAGACAAATCACAAAAACACTTTTATTAAAAAAAAAAAAGATATACAGATTCTGCAAAGGCTAATGAAAATACTACTTTAAACTGATGGTTTCTTTTTTCCTCATTGCACACATCACCAAGGCAATCCTATGAACATCAGCATTATTCTTCAAGGTTTATTACCATTTTAGTAGGTCAATTTAGGTTTCCTGGAAATATGTTAACTTTATAATTCAATTAATATGAAAATCCATAGCAAGATATTTGATTAAAATGTGTCCCATACTTCCCATATGTGTATATTTTCTTTCTTTGAATCCCTTGAAGGAAAATTAATCTTAGAAACTTTCAAATTACTTTTAGTTTTTGAATTTTCATTTTTTTCACCAGTTAACAAATTGGAGAAGAAAAGAGGTAAAATAAAGGAGTTCCTTGTTAACACATATGTGTTAAGTTGTTAACACATATTTAGAGATCATTTGAAATTTAAGTGCCGTTTATGGTCATGGAAATTATCTCTGAACATCTGTGTTCCACACACTCAGAGACAATGAACATGGCAGTTTCACCTGGCTGGGGTTTAGATCTTATCAATACTCACTCAGTTGAATGCCTTAGGTGCTAGTAATGGCCTTCCAATTTGTAAAGCCCTTTGCAGACATCAAGGCTTACAGAGGAATGAAAGAGTGAAATACAAGTAAAGAAGCAACATATTAGTCAGAGAGAGAGCATATTTTGAACATTTAGTTACATATTTATATTTTATTTTATACCATTTTTGTATTTCATAAGATAGCCACACATGGCCTCACTCAAGGAGGTAAGGTGACTTGGTGTTGTCCTTCCTCAATTAGGACAAATGTTAGAGCAGTTTACGTTCATGAGTCAACTGTGCCAGAATCACCAGAAATACTTGTTTAGGATGACCATATAACGCATCTTCCAATCCAAGACCCTTTTGAGAGAGGAACAGGGGCTTTGACAATTAAGCCAGGAGAAAAAGCTCATCAATTACGCTTTCTTGTCACCCTAGCTAAAACGGAGGTTACTCATTCCCACTCTAGATCAAATAAATAAAAACGAATGTTTGGGTTAAAAGAGTAGAGAGAATTTAATATTTTCAGCATTCTTTCAGAAAAGGGAGATAATTTGAAGAGGAGAAGAAATATTACGAAGGGGAATTTCAAAATTATAACAAGAGGCTAAGGGCTATGGTAATTGTCAGACATACCCACATGGTAAGGCATGTCTGACAATTATTTGCACAGTGATGTCTAATATTACAATTTAAGTTATTGCCAATACTAACTATAATATGTATTTCTCTTCTTTGCATCCAAATATGAATTAAAATATGTTTTTCCAATAGTATATTAAGATTAAGTAATATATTTTAGAGAAGTGGTACTTTAAGATAAAAAGAAAATGAGGTAGAATCCAAAATTCAGGAAAATGGCAAAGAAGAAACTTTTTAAGACAAGATGCACAGTGGAAATTGTGAATGCAAAGGAAATAGACAACAGGAACAATATATATGCTCAAGAAAAATATACATCTCCTCAGCATCATCAACAGCAAGGGGCAAGGGGCAGGTGAGTTTCTCATAGTATATGGAGTGGGAACCATTGTAATAAAGGTCCACACAAGTCTGAGGGACTTTGGGAAGTTGTCACTTGAGTAACACTGATTATGTGAAGAACATGGTCATACATAAAACTTTTTTGTGTGATTTTATGAAGGTAAATCTCCATTAATGGTGAGAGAGATAGCTTAGAGCAACAGAGATTAGGAAGACTACTCAGTGTGATATTGTGAAATATATATTTGGTCTTCATCATCTTGTGTACAACTTCTGAAATCTCTAGAATCTTCAAAGTGATGTCTGGTTGTTTGCTAATGAGATGACTACTGCCTGGAAATCCCTAGACAGCTTTGGGATGGGAGCCGGCCACCAGAAAAACCAAGTAATATTAGAGGGTTGGGACTTTCAGTCCCACACCTCAACCATCAAGGAGGGAACATGGGGGTGTTAAAGAATACATTGACCACCAATAGCCAGTGGTTTAATAAATTATGGCTATGCAACGTTGCTTCCATTAGAAACCTGAAAGGACTGGATTTGGAGAATTTAAAGAGAGCTGAACATATCGCGTTCCTAAAGGGCGGTACATGAGAAGTATGGAATCTCCAAGCTCCTTTCCCCATAGCTTTCCCTATGTGTCTCTTCATCTGTGCCCTCTGCAATATCCTTTATAATAAACCTGTAACAATAAATAAGCGTTTTGCTGAGTTCTGTCAGCCACTGTTGCAAATTAATCAAACCTAAGGAAGGGACCCTGGGAACCTGGATTTACAGCTAGCCTGTCAGAAGCACAGGTAAACCAACCTGGTGCTTGTGACTGACATCAGAAGTGAGGGGTACTCTTTGGGGCTGAGCCCTCAACCTGCGAAATCTGAGGTTATTCCCAGGTAGGCAATGTCAGAATTGAACTGAATTGAACTGAACTGAATTGAATTGAACTGGAGGAATCTGGTATCTGGTATCTGTTGCAGAATTGATCGTTAGCTTAAGGTTTGGGGTGTAAACTTCTACACATCTGGTATCAGAAGCATGTTGTGAAAGTGTAGTAGGAGAAATTGAGTTTGTTTTTCTCTACTCTGTCAGCAGCTGCAGAAATATGAATGAATGGAGATAATTTGCTGGGAGAGTATGATCAGAATTTATGGTAGAAATAAAAGAACTTTCACATAAAGATTGATATGAGCATCTCTACAAAATTCGAATAAAGTTAGAGTACATGAAAACTAATTAAATTTGGATTAGAGAACATAGAGTCAAATAACGATATTTTTTAGATTTAAATTAACATGCTCATAATAGTTTAGGTGATAGGCAAAGATATCTAATCTCTGCCTCACTTTTCTTATCAGTAATATAGCTATTTAGTATTGTAAATTATTTGTGACAGTACCTGCCTTATAGGTTATTGTGTTAATCATATGTCTGTATCATACACACACACACACACACACACACACACACACACACACATATTCAATATAATACCAAGCTAAATAAATACTGGATGACTGGCTGTGAATGTGTGGTTGTTTTGTTGTTATTATTATAAAATGATGCTTTTTCTTGAATGTAACAGGGCATCACAAAGGTGAATAATACTATTTATGTACATTTGTCCAGCCCTTATTATATGCCATGCCCTATCTCAACATTCTGTAACAATTACCTTGGTAAAGTGTATTCAGTGCACCTGTGATCCCAACTGATCATTTTGGAAATCAGTAAATGTCTTTGGTCATAAAGAGGCCTAGGTAAATATGAATAGATGAAAACACATCCATCTGATTTCCTAAGAAAACAGCTGTAACACATAGGGCTCCTGATAGTACAGGAGAGACATTTCCTAATAGAAGAGAAATATACTATACTTGGCAGACTAAACTTCCCTACAGAGACCAATGCATTTCCAATACGTCAACCTCAAATATGTCTCTCCTCATTCATCTATCTCTTTTTGTTATGCTTGTGAATTTTTCTTTCTTTCTATTTTACACACACCTTTTACGCTTACAGCAAGCATTTTCCTCACATAGGAAACCTAGCTTTAATCCTAAGGCACTCTCAAGATATATGAATTCTCTTAAAGTACTAAAACAAAATAATGTCAAGCATTCGATGGTCTGCATGACTCTTACCATCCAACAGGTACTGTTACAAGGTAATTGTAATAATAAAAGCCTATGCCATTCTAAATCATAGCTTGCCATGTGCCATTGGAAATAATAAACAAAATAACATATTTATTATTTCCTAAATGACCCATAGGGTCAATGATTTTAGACCACAAAAAAGACTGGCATAAAACTATTTAGCTGTGATGCCAAATGTAAATGACTTATGACAACAGCTGTTGGTGACAAATTATACTCTCAATGCAACCCAGGATAATTACTTTTGTATCCATGAATGTATATAGGTTGATATTCAACTGATTGTATTACAAAAATCTCTTCTGCATTCTTCAGCTATAGTGGAAAGCAAGGCACATGAGCTACAAAAATCTGTTGATCCAAATTATATTCTGAAATAATTACTTCATATTTTATTGACCCCAGCCATTATTTAGTGTTCACTTTATGACTCCAGCTGAAGCCTTTTCTTAGAATGCTCAATGAGGCTGCATTATTAAAACACGTTTTTAAGTTTCTTATCTTACAGGGTGATGCTATGAAAGGCATTAGTATAACAGATTAAGGAGGGCATGTCTTAGAAAAGCAAATCACTAACCTTTCGTGTCTACTTCTGCACTTTGTGTGCCACAGTGCTCCCTACATATTAAAAAACAGTGAATCAAATGGGGCTGTTACTGCGAGGGAAGATCAATGGTTTTTTTTTTTTTCTTCTTTTTTTTCAGATTCCCACAGATAGCCAAAGAAACTCACTCAATACATTTTTATATGAAGCTCTTAAATATCAATATGAATTATATGTATCCAAAGGGGAGGCTATATTAACCAAGAAAAGCTTTAAGCAATGCTGACATTTAGGAGTTTTCCACATAGCCATCATGAATAGAAATAGTACATTACAAAATCAGTCACAAAGAAAGTCTAAGTTTAGACTTTCTAAAAAAAATAAAAAGAAAGAAACTACTGGAATAATTTAAAATGCTAATATTGTTCCTAGATGTTACATAACATATACCACACCAGCAATACCACCACCAAAAATAAAAAGGCCTTTCAAATTTTCAAACGTTACCTCAGGTAGCAAATTATAGAAACGTTGTATAATTTTCAAAAAGAACTAGAAATTCTTTTAGAGTTTAACATTGTAGATTGCTTTCTTTTATATGAAAATTTTCAATATGCCCATTTCGTTATATCATATTCTTCTAAGAACAGATAATCTTAAATCCTCTAATTCAGAGAGGGACTAAAATTGTATCCTTAGTCTCTATTATAAAAGTGAAAACTTCTATAAATCTGTTGGATCTAGGGCCTTAAAATTAAATATTTTACTTTTCAGATGTTAATGATTACTTTCATAGAATTAATGTAATGTTTTTATTAGCAGCTTGAAATTATCTGTTTCAAAGGCTCTTACATCATATTACAATTTTTATGTATCTATAAAATCTTTTAGTAGTCAATTCAACAACCATCATGATGAAGCGTACTGTATTTGCTACATTAAATCAACCTCTACTTTTAGAGAGGGTCATTTTCTCTTCTTGAATAGTTCTTCCTAGTACACACATACCTCATTTTATTATACTTAAAATTATTGAACTTGCAAATATTGCAATTTTTACAAATTGAAGGTCTGCAGAATCCCTATGTCAAGAAAGTCTACGAGTACCAGTTTTTTCAACAGTGTGTACTCACCTCATGTCTCTGTGTCATTTAGTAATTCTTGCCAATTTAAAAAATGTTTCCATTATTATTTTATGTGTTATGCTGATTTGTGATCAGTGATCTTTTTCTGCTCTTGCAAATGTTTTTGGGTTCCCCGTGGACCACATCCACATTAAGATGGCAAACATAATCAATAAATGCAGTGCGTGTTCTGACTACTCTGCCAACCAGTTATTCTCTTAGCTTTCTCCTACTTTTTGGCCCTCACTATTTCCTGACACAAAACTATATTGAAATTAGGCCAGTTAATAACGTCACAATGGTGTCTAACAGTTCAAGTGAAAGGAAGAATTGCAGATCATTTACTTTAAATCAAAAGCTAAAAAAGATGAAGCTAAAGATGAAGCTTAGTGAGGAAATCACGTCATAAGTCAATATAAGGTGAAAGCTAGTCCTTCGATGCTAGTGAACCAAATTATGAATGCAAAGGAAAACTTCTTGAAGAAAATTAAAAGTGCTACTCTCATAAACATATGAATGATAAGAAGGCATAACAGCTTTATTGCTGATGTAGTGTTTTAGTGGACTGGATAGATCAAACCAGCCACAACATTTCTTTAAGCCAAAGCCTAATCCAGGGCAAGTCATTAAATCTCTTCAATTCTGTGAAGACTGAGAGAGATGAAGAAGCTGCAGGAGAAAAGGTTGAAGCTAGCAGAGGTTGGTTCATGAGATTTAAGGGAAAAAGCTTTCTCCATAGCATAAAATAGCAAGCAAAGCAAAAAAAAAATTCTGATAGAGAAACTGTAACAAGTTATCCCAAAGGCCTGGCTAACATAACTGATGAAAGTGGCTACACTAAACAATAGATTTTTAAATGTAGAAGAAACCACGTTTTTTGGAAGAACATCATCTAGGGTCTTCATAAGTAGAGAGGAGACATCACTGTCTGGCTTCAAAGCTTCAATGAGAAGGCTGACTGTCATTTAAGGCGACAGTGCAGCTGATGACTTTAAGGTGAAGCCAATGTTCATTTACTGCTCCGACAATCCTAGGCCCTTAAGAACAATGCTAAATCTACTCTGCATGTGCTCTATAAATGAAACAACAAAGCCTGAATGACAACACATCTGTTTACAGCATGGCTGAGACCTAATGCTTAGAAAGGAATTTTTTCAAATGATTGCTTTTCATTTACAATGCACCTGGTCACCAAGAGCTTTGACGAAGATGTACAAAGAGACTAATGTTTTCATGCCTCCTAACACAGCGTTGATTCTGCAGGCCATGGGTCAAGAAATAATTTGACTTTCAGGTCTAATTAAGAAATATATTTTATAAGGCTACAATTGCCCTAAATGATGATCACAGTGATTCCTCTAATGGGTCTGATAAATTACTTAAATCTGCAAAATAATTTGGAAATCTGGAAAGGATTCATTCTCCTAGATACTTAAAAACATATGTGATTCATGTAAGAAGGACAAATATCAACATTAAGAGGAGCTTAGACAAAGAGGATTCCAACCCTCATGGTTGACTTTGAGAGGTTCAAGACTTCAACCGAGAAAGTAACTACAGATATGGTAAAAATATCAAGAGAACTAGAATTAGAAATGCAATCTGAGGATGGGACCGAACTACTACAATCTTGTGGTCAAATTTGAGCAGATGAGGAGTTGCTTCTACGAATAACCTAAAACAGTGGTGAAATCTGTTTCTAGGGAAGATGCTATGATCATTATTGAAATGACAATGAAAATTACATAACTTGGGCCACGTCCTTTGAGTATGCTCTTTCCCAGATGCATGTGACAATGTGAGGAGTAGGGTGGAGCATGTGTGGTGTGTGGTTGCAGCCTGGGCAAGAGCCACCACGGACAATGATTTGAGTAAATTCTGGAGAAATCCTGCCTCTGTTGGAGCCTTCGCAGCCAGGCAGCTGTGAAGTTTGAGCTAGAGTGAGGCAGAAATCTAGGAAGATGAGCCCCAACATGGTCATGAGTGAACCAAGACTGAATCAGGATATTTCCCCCCAAAATAGCCTTAAGACATTTTTCTCTTGAGAAAATTTTAAAGATCATTGCATGGCTCCAAATTTAAAAGAACTATGTGTTTCAACCAACACAGAGAGCAGAGGAGTTATGTGGACTTTTTGGTTAAATACACAGATTTCTGCACATTCCAAAGATCTGGAATAAATAAAAATGAATGACTACTTACAGTACTTGGATATGAAAAAACACGTGAATGAAGAAGTTACTGAGATCCTAAAGAAGTTACTGAGTTCCTAAAGTTTTTGAAGAATTCTGCAAAGAAATGTGCACAGGATTATAATATGCTTTCTGAAAATGATCTCTTCATAGAGAAAATTTTGAGAGTGAACAAGTGAAAAGGAATCCAGATTCTATACTCTCCATGAGGTCATCAGTTTAATGGGATTCTTCCCTTTCAGAATACAAATGGGATTAAAGTTAGAAAAAACTCTTCTTGCATTGGGCAATGTAAAATATGTGAAAACAATATTTCCCTGAATGCCTATAAAGTTCCAGCCCTCAAAAGATGATATATCTACCATTGAAATGCCAGAACAAACAGCTGAAACTATGTATTATAATATTTGTAAAGATTCAAATACAGAGAAGCTTGTTTCAAGATGTCACCCTCAGATAGCTCTGACTAGTCAATCATTATTTGCTTTACTAAATTATCATGAACCAACATACAAGGAACAGTGGGAAATTCCCGTGCTTATTCAAGTAATGCCTGTTGCGGGTTTAAAGTCAGTTAAAGTAAAATACAGTAATTCACCACTTCCCTGAAAGAAAATGACTTTAAGAGAGACAAATCAAATCTTACATGAAGTCTCATTAAAATTCATGATGTCCAAAAACACATCTCTTACAGTCTCTGCATTCTTTATGGACAAACCTGAAGAGTTCACATCTGAAATGAACATGTCCTGTGAAATTAATGAGTGCCGAAAAACTGAGACTTGAAAACTTGTATCTAGATTTTGATGATGATGTCACAGAACTTGAAACTTTCGGAGTAACCACCACCATTTGATGGTTACTTTTTGAGTAACCATCAAATTCACCAAGTCCAGCAAGTACTTCCACAGTACCTAACATGACAGATTCTCCTACTGCCCCCAAAGCAGGAACTACACCTGTGGCACCAAGTGCACCAGACATTTCTGCTAATTTTAGAAGTTTATCTCAGATTCTGAGGGAACAATTGCAAAAAAAGAAACAACTGGTCACTGGTATGGATGGAGTGAAAAAATAAAGATGATCAGGAATTCATCAAATTCTGGCAAGTCTTTGATGCAAGATAGTGACTTGAAAATATCTGATGCCTTACAGTTAGAAAATTCTCAGGAAGCTGAAACTTATAATAAAAATGATATGATTATTGATATGGTACACGATTATGGTGAAAGACCCAATGTTCTGGAAAACCTAGACAACTCAAAGGAAAAGACTGTTAGATCAGAAGCAGCTAAAACTGAAGATACAGTTATCTGCAGCAGTGATACAGATGAGGAGTGTTTAATCATTGACACAGAGTGTAAAGCTAAAAGTGATGGAAAGACAGGTGTTGTGAGTTCTAACATAACTTCTAGACCACCTAGTCGAAATTCTTCCTAAGGACACACCTAGTCCAAATTCTTCCTAAGGACAGGCTTCTATAGGAAACCAGAAGAATACCGCTTGTAGTCCAGAAGAGTCATGTGTTTTAAAAAATCTATCAGACGAGTATATAAAAAATTCGATCCATTTGGAGAGATTTTAAAAATGCAGGATGAGCTCTTAAAGCCAATTTCCAGAAAAGAACCCAAATTGCCCTTACTAAATTTAGAAAATTCTAAACAGCCTTCTGTTTCTGAGCAATTGTCTGTTTCTTCAGACTCCTCTAGTTGGCAGAAATCTGGATGGCCTTCTGCATTTCAGGAGCACGAAGGATGACTGCCATATGAACTTCAGGACTGTGTTGAAGATACATCGGAATACGTGGCTCCTCAGGAAGAAAATTGTGTTCATAAGCTATTTAACCTGCAAGACCTGTTGTGACTTGTGTGCTGCAATGTCTTGTCCAAGTAGAGACAAGACCACAGCCTAAAAAATAGAAGAAAATCAGAAGACGATTTCCAGTTTGTGTACTACCAAAAGTAGAGTATTGAGCTTGTTATAGAGTTGAAACTCTGACTGAAAGTAAACTTTGTTGCTTATGGACTGAAAGTTTATTGCATTCCAACAACTAATTTTATGTTGGGCATATCAATGCATTTACTTTAAAGTTTTTTCTACTGGAAGAAATTACTTCAGAATAATTTAAAAAAGCTTTCAGTACTCAAGACTTCTAATTTATTTAACATCTTCCAACACATTCTAAAGAAATTCAGTAGCTTGCAGGAAAGTTCTTACTTGTTATCTCATGCAGCGGAAGATTCTTCACTTCTGATCTATAAAGACTCTGATACAAAAATCACGAGGACAACATACAATTTGTATAGAACACATTGTGGCTTTCCTGGTGTACCTTCCAGGCTTTCAGTTCCCTGGGTCACATTAGATCCCAGCCTGTTATTACCATATCATATCCATCATGGAAGAATCACTATGATGTATTTTTCCACCTTAATCACTGGATACCACAACACAACAAAAGGTTCGTGGAAAGAGAAATATAACTTGTATTTTTTCACCTAAATCACTGGATACCACAACACAAAACGTTGGTGGAAAGAGAATGCCTACATGCAGCCACAGGAATCCAGTTTCCATAGAAACCAAAAGCAGTTGTTTGCCTGCTCAGCAAGTTGAAACTGAAGGAGTGGCTCCAAATAAAAGTAACTTGAGGACTGTACTACGAAAAATTAAACTTCAAAAAAAAAAAAAAAAAAACAATTATAACAATTCCTAATTTAGAAAAGTTTGAGGGGAAGTATGACTAGAAGATCAGTAGGCAAGAGGCACATTTTTCTTGTAATATCCTCAAGAGTTATTAGAGTGCCTTGAAAAAATATGTTGGCTACGTGAAGGAATGTTTCAACTAAAATGGAATGTTATACTTTTCACCCTTAAAGTTTAAAGAGTTTCTCGATGTGTTTTAACATTATCATGGCAGGGAAATATATAAAGAAGAAAAATGTTTTTACAGTAAACTTTTTCTAAAAACTAAATAGAAAAATAATTTGCTTTTTTTATCAAGAACAACACTTATCATTATGTATTATGTTAGTTATACTGCCAATCTGTTAAGACTGACTCAAAACATGAAATATTGCCACTTTTGAAGATAATTATGAGCACTGCAAACCATGTTTCTGACCCATTTTGACTGTTTTTATATACTCTTAAAATGATGAATGTTGCAGGTTAATAAAGTTAATACCTTTGAAAAATTACATACAAAGAACTAAAACAGATTCACAAGAAAAAAAAAACCTATCCAAAAGTGGACAAAGGATATGAACAGACACTTTTCAAAAGAAGACATATGTGAGGCCAACAAACATGAAAAACTGTTCACCATCACTGAATATTAGAGAAATGCAAATCAAAACCACATTGAGCTACCACCTTATGCCAGTTAGAATGGTGATCATTAAAAAATCTGGAGACAACAGATGCTGGAGAGGATGTGGAGAAATAGGACCACTTTTACACTGTTGGTGGGAGTGTAAACACGTTATGGACGACAGTGTGGCGCTTCCTCAAGGACCTAGAAATAGGAATTTCCTTTGACCCAGCAATCTCATTCCTGTGTATATACCCAAAGGATTAGAAATCATTCTACTATAAAGACACATGCACACGTATGTTCCTAGTGGCACTGTTTACAATAGCAAAGACCTGGAACCAACCCAAATGTCCATTAACGATAGACGGGACAAGGAAAATGTGGCACATATACACCATGAAATACTGTACAGCCATAAAAAATGATGAGTCTGTGTCCTTTGCAGGGACATGGATGAATCTGGGAACCATCATTCTCAGTAAACTGACACAAGAACAGAAAATCAAACACCGCATGTTCTATTTCATAGGCTATGTTGAACAATGAGAACACAGGGACACAGGGAGGAGAGCATTGCACACTGGGTTCTGTTGGAGAGGGGCCAAGGGAGGGACAGCAGGTTGGGGGGGAGGTTGGAGAGGGATTACATGGGGAGAAATGTCAGATGTAGGTGATGGGGGGATGGAGGCAGCAAACCACATTGCCATGTGTGTACCTAGGCAACAATCCTGCCTGATCTGCACATGTACCGCAAAGCTAAAGTACAATTAAAAAAAAGAAAAAAAAATTATGTAACTTACTTAAGAAAGCAGTAGAAGGGTTTCATAAGATTGACTTCAATTTTGAAAGAAGTTTTAATTTGGGTGAAATGCTATCAAACAGCACCGCATGCTACAGAGAAATCTTTCAAAAGGAAAAGTCAATTGATGAGGCAAATTTTATTTTTCTTATCTTTTAAGAAATTGCTGCAGCCACCACAGCCTTTACCAACACCATCCTGATCTATATGCAGCCATAAACATTGAGGAAAGACCTTCCTCTAGCTAAAAGGTTATGACTCCCTGAAGGTTCAGGTGATCATTAGCAGTTTTTTTTTTCTTTACGATGGATCCTTGCTCTGTCACCCAGGCTGGATTGCAGTGGCACAACCTAGGTTCAAGGCAACCTCCGCCTCCCAGGTTCAAGCCATTCTCCTGCGTCAGCCTTCCAAGTAGCTGGAACTATACGTGCTCGCGGCCACACCTGGCTAATTTTTGTAGTTTTCGTCAAGACAGGGTTTCATCATGTTGGTGAGTTGACCTCGATCTCCTGACCCCGTGATCTGCCCGCCTCAGCCTCCCAAAGTGCTGGGATTACAGGCGTGAGCCAGCACACCCGGCAGATCATTAGCATTTTTTAGCAATAAAGTATTTTTAAATTAAGATACATGCATTTATTTTTATACATAGTGCTGTTGAACACAGAACAGGGTACAATGTGGTATAAACATAACTTTCATATGTCCTGGGAAATGAAGAAAAATTGTGTAACTTGCTTACATTTTTGAGGTGATCTGGAAGTGAACTCACAATATCTCCAAGGTATGCCTTTATTTATTACTATTAATATTCCATATGAAAGAAGGTATGAATACCTCAGTGTTTAACTACTTGAAAGTATAAAGGAAACACTTTAGCACGTGTACATTATCATCACTAGTTATATTTCTTTTTTTTCTCTTTCTTCCTGGATTCCTTTACACTGGTTATATTTCTTCAAGTGATAAAGGGAAAAAAAAACTAGAGAAGAAGCCATTGCTGGGAAAATCAGGCCAGGGTTTGTCCAGGAGCATACAAGAATATCTCAAAATAGTAACAAGTCTGACAATAAGATAGGCCAAAAAATGGAGAACTAGGTTCTAGAATACATTTTGACAGAAGGATTTATATAACATTAGAATAACTATTTATGTTCTCTGGGCTTCTTTTGTTCTTACCTTCAGAGTAAGGAGTGTTGGATGGCATGGCAAGTAAAATCCTTTGATTTATTATTATATCACCTTGCTTGGGCGTGTATCACAAGTGATATACCTTATTGGATGTAAGTTGAATTTGTATATTTCTTTTTTCTCTTACTCTGTTTTTTGTAGTAAGACAATGTTCTGAAATAATGATCAAGAAGTGTTCCACTTTATAACATTACTACTCCCCTCATTTTTTTCTGAAATGACCTCCCAACATCCCATAGCAGTTAATCAGTTATTACAATCGCAGATAAACTTTTTAAAACAGTGGAGAAATTGATAGACTGATTCAAAGTATAACATTTGAAAGAATCCCCACAGAGAAATTTTAAAATTTATTCAAGTATTTATGTGTATGTATGTGTGTGTGTGTGTATGTATGCATGCATGCATGTATGTATGTATGTATTTTGTATCACAGAAGGAATCTTAACATCCTGGGATGCCAAAGAAAAAGAAAAAAGCAGAGAGTTAGATGGATGTTGAGGGTCTCTTATCTATCAGCACTCCCCAGTCCATTAGCTATAGGTCCCCAAATACATTTTGTGGATCGAGTAATTAAGCAAACTTGTATGTCCAACTTTCTTTTGAAGCCAGAAGAGCAGAGCAGACTGGCAAAACTTTCTACTACCCACTAGAGAGGGAAGCAGCAAAGGAGTAATGGCTATGTTTGTAGCCCAGGTCAAAGAGGTCAATTACAGATACCAATAAAAGATGCTGTACCTGAGACACTGGGAATTTTCCACAATTAGAGGCTTAATTCATTTTTTTGCCATCAATTATGAATCTTCTAACTTTTTTTCTGGTGTTATTTTATTATAGCCATCTCAAGTTGTCAATAGCAACCTGCCACCCACCTTTCCCTAAGAAAACCCTAGCTATCATTCTGATCCTTTTATTTTTTGCCAAAATATTTTGTTTTTATGTTAACTGCACAGGTAGAATAGAAAAGAATAAAAAAAGAACCTTAGACTAGAATTAATATTTTACCATGCTTACATTCATATCACAGAGGCCAAAACCCTGTGAGACAATTTCCAGTAAGCAGTAATCCTGATTTCATCGTTCATAGCAAGCAGGGAAGGCATTATTCTACGAAACGTGATTAAATTTCATGTTGGGAAGAAAGTTTGATTGTGAAACTACCTAGACATTTTTTGTGCTTAAGTGAAAGACAGAAATTTGAAAACGGTAACACTGAGAAGTTATTACATTTCACACATTCCCCTTAAACTGACTAATAAGGTAATCTAAACCTCCATGTTTATTAAATAACGTAGGTGAAAAGAAACTATTTCAAAGGAGATGTAAGGATATTTCTTAATTTAGGATTATCTTCCAAGAAGTTACTTTAAATGTGTAAACACAAATTTTGGTTTTGCATGCCATTTTCCTAACCCCATGTCTGGCACATAGTAGACTCTCAATAAGTAGTTTTTATTGTTGTTGGTTAGCAATATTACTATTAACATCACTCAGTAGCTGAATGTAGTTTATAAGGCTGAAAAAATATATATGTATATAAACTATAAAACATATTTCAGTTGACTTTATTTCATAAAATAAAGTTCATTGGTTGAAATATTAAGTCCACAGATAAACACAGATTTTACTAATTTTGTAGGTACACAACATTGGAAACAAAGAATCAAATATAAAATACAGACATTGGCCAGGCGCAGTGGCTCATCCCTCTAATCCCAGCTTGCTGGGAGGCTAAGGTGGGTGTATCACTTAAGGTCAGAAGTTTGAGACCAGCCTGGCCAACATGGTGAAATTCCTGTCTCTACTAAAAATAACAAAAATTACCTGTGCATGGTGGCCTGCGCCTCTAATCCCAGCTACTCAGGAGGCTGAGGCACAAGAATCGCTTGAACCTGGGAGACAGAGGTTGCAGTGAGCCGAGATCATACCACCAGACTCCCGCCAGGGTGACAGAGTGAGTCACTATCTCAAAAAAACATATATATAAATATATAAACTATAGACATTGTAAAGATATACTGCTTTTATGGATTATCTATTTGAAAACACTAAAATAACTACTGCTGAGCCTGAAATGCTGAAATGTATTGCAATAATGGTGAAAACGGCATCATGGATTAATTTTATGAAATAAATAACCTATTTTTTGAAAAAAGTGTCCCTTAGAGATTGTAATGATCACCAAGTAAAAGCACAATAGATCTTGAAATAAATTGATTATATTTCAGAAATCCTTCCCTTCCCTCAACACAGAGTAATCCCTCTCCTAGATATTGATATATGAGATTTTTTATGAATAAATGAAACTCTGGACCAGAAAATAGGTTTGGGAAGCATCAGTCTTTTGCCCTTTCTCAAAATGCAGACATAACTGAAGTGTCAAAAGTGGAACTGACAGTGATGGCCGAGCATCTGACAGCCCAAACACAGCTTGCTGTCAGTCTGATGCTGCCTAGCAGGAGATGGCATGATCCCACCACATAAATACGTCTGTTATCTTGAGGTTAGGACTGGTTTTTGCCTTCGTGTGATTGGAGCTTATTATTATTACAGTGAAACATTGCTTACCACTTAGTGTACAACTTCAGGGCCAATATTCAAAGCTTCATTCCCCTAGTTGCCCAGGATGTGCTTGCAATATTATCTCCCTTCGAATATTCCCGATCACAATGAAAAAAAAAAATGGGTGAGCGGGCCGATATTCAGAGGCACATTTGAGATCTGTCATATTTCCTCATTTGCATGGCATTGTACTAAGAAATCAAGTTTTGGATTCTGATTTTCTGGCTCAGTCAGATGATCTGAACTGGTGATGTCGGCACTTCATGATGCTGATGCCAAGTGTTGTTTATGTCTTCATGTCCTCCAGGGACACATAAATCCATCCTGCATCCACAAGCTGTCAGAGGAGAAGAAAGCCACTGGTCACTAATCTTGTCATGATCAACACTGCTCTCAGCACCCTGCTTTATTTCTTGGCCTGGATCGGAATGAGCTGGCAATATAAATGTGTACCTTGTATATCCTTTCTGTCTTTGCCATCAGTTGATCTTCTTTTCTCTTGACATTCTTTTAAACCATGTTAGACAGGTGTTATACAAAGTTGAAAAACACATCTCTGCTAAAGAGTTTCATGTGCATGTGTTAAACAGCTATTGAACAATTTATTAGGGTTTTGTAGAAGCAATCAGTCCCTCCAGGTTCCTTTTTTTTCCCTCTGAATTCTATTTTAGTTAACGGGCTGAATATAAAGGAGAAGCCATGGCACAATGTGATAGGAACAGCAATAAGACTGAAAGTTCCCTGCCTAAATGGCCCCATTAAATCCTCCATTGCCCCCTTGATGGCCCATGATGGCTCATTTCTTTCACAAAGAACACTACCAGTGTCGATGTCATGTTCAATAATCATGGACTGCTGTTCTCAGAAAAAAAAAATATTTGTCTTTCCCAAACAGTGAATGTTGAGCTTCAATGCTTCAAATTATTTTCAGTCTTTCAATTCTTAGAATGACTAGACACAGAATTTTATTTTCTCTTTCTTAGCATTTTTTATTAATACACTGGCTGTTCTTTTTGCCTTCAGAGAAAATACCTTATTCTGATGTCTACGGAGACAAGAGTTCTTTGTTCGCTCACAGTCCAGGTGCATAAATAAACATCCTTACTATGGGAAGCCTTTATTTTCTACAATATAAGGATAATTTTTTAAACAAGCAAATATTATATAGTTATCACTTCAGCCTGGATTGGAGCCGGTGACTCATTTTACAACCTGCACAAGTTTGTGGTACTTGTAAATTTGTTGTTGCAAAACTTGCTCTTTCTATCTTTGGCCTAATATCAAAAGCTTTATTCTTTCAATTTCTGGGAAAAAAAAATACTCCTGATATTTTGAATTCATCTGATCTTTTATTTATGCATATCCATAATAGGAAACATGGCTTAATAGAATGGGCTTCAAATAGCTTTGAAGGCAAATTGATCTTAGCTCCAACCCTAACTCTAACACTTCCTATCTGTGTGCTCTCTGACAAGATACTTAAGCTCCACATCCCTCAACTGATTCAATAATAATAATAACAAAAACACTAACCTTGCAACGTTTCTGTAAGAAGCAAAAACGTTATTCACAAAGTACCTAAAACATTTCATTATATACAAACAAGGCTTAATATGTAATAACTCTATATTTTATTTATCAAATTACCAAGCTCTTTCAGTTATAGGGAAGCCCTGCTTATTAGTAAACAAACTAAACTAATGCAGGTAAAATGAACATCTAGAGCATTCTTTAGTTAAATAAAAGATACCCAGAGATCTGATTTTGTAGAGAAAGATGAAGTTTATAAAAGCTGTGTAGACCTTTTAATTGCTTTTGCTTTCATTCGAGATTTTATTGTGGACCCATTAAATCGTGTGTGCACATGCGGTCTCTTCTACACTGGCTGACAGTGCTGCCTTCTTCCTGTCTTTTATCTGTAATACATTTGAGAGCCTACCAATAATCTCAACCCCCAAACAAGCCAGATCTGTTTCCATTTCTGTCTTAGAAATGGCTCCATCAGGTTTATTTCTTAATTCATTAATCCAGTTTCATGGCTCAATAAAATACATGATCAATTCCAACACATATCCACTGGTTGATGACATAGCTCAGAAATGTTTCTCTTTCCATGATATATGAATGATAGTTTCAGTGGTCCCTAGCTCAAAAATGTAACGTCCTTCAAGTTTCTCCTTAAAGTAGTTCCTCAGAACTACTTTGGAGGTGTCCACTTTGGTTAGCCAACAAAGCAACTGTTGTTTTGTATATGAAAAAAGAAAAATTGGTTTTTGTATATATTATTTTCTAGTTGTCACCACTAGTTCCACTAATTCCTATTCAAGAGATCCCATATGAGGTCATTTCAAGAGTAGCATATACTTCTAACTCTTCTTGAATTTACAGACTTCATGAGACATCACTTCAGATTCTCACTCAGATTGACCTTAGAGTAAAATGAATAATTTTTGAGATACTATGTTTTTAGGAAATAGTCTAAGGATTAAGACGTTTAGACCATGTGGAAGAGCAAATAGAAACTCTGTACTAGTTGCCTCTGGATGGTCCTCATCTGATTTATTGGAACCCCTCTTCATCTTCAGCTCTCTCCCTGAAGGAAAGCTAGCCTAACCACGCACTGATTATACTTTCACTAGCAGGCTACTCTCTGAAGCGATGTGAAAATCTTTCTGAGAACGGAGATTTTTGGAGGGAGACTTTCAATGGCTTATCTCAGATACTGAAAAGAATCTGTGAGTCAAAAACATCCTCATGACAGTAATTCTGTTGGCTCCCAAATATTCATATTTGTGGTTGCCAGTTCTGGGCAGTGTCATTTTCAGTCAGAAAAAAACCATAATATCCCACAGTGTAACTCTCCAAAGAAAGTACTCAGTGGCTGGCACATTTTTCCCCTGTTCCTCATTGATGCTTTCTTATTGACCTTTCTTTTTTGTTCCAATTTAGAATCTGATAATCTGTTACCCCTGGGATGTATGAATTTCCATATTCTGGTTGATTTATATGGATTTCCTGTAAACTGAAGACTGCAGGATGAAATCAATCACTGTGATGCCTATAGCAGCAACCCAGGATAAGACTTAAAAAACACCTGATGTTTTCCATTCTTATTAGGACTGAAATGAGGGCATACTATTTTCATGATGCTTCCTGTGCTGGAAAGATTATTTTGAGAACCTCACACTGATAAGAGAAGAATAGGAACATGACATTTTGTACCTTTAGCTGACGTTTTATGATGCTGATAAAAGAATATCTGAAGGTTTTATCTGACCCTTTCAAGAACTGTTGAGTGTTACAGGACTTCTGTGTGTAGGAATATGATTAGTATCCCAGAATGTAAGAAATTGCTGCATTAACTCAGTTTAGCTATCATGCTAGCATTCACTAAAAATGGGAATAGTTCTGAAATTCTGAGTTATATCCACATGTTGGAAGGAGAGTTGTTACTGTGTTTAATTTCATTTGCTTGCTTATGAGATTTTTTTCCTTACTGTTCTTCAGCATATAGAAATATCCCATGCAGATTCGGTTACCAAAAATGATGTAAATACGGATAACTTTCTTTTAGAAAGAGTTAAATAGTGTTCTGAAAGCCCCTAATATTAACAGTTATAAATTTTTTTAAAAAACTACCTGATAAAGAAAATCCTGAGAGTCAAAACTTGAGTCTTTTCTTTGTAGTTAAACTGCATTTCAGTTTTTCTTTTCTCTTTGTTTTTTTTAGTGACCAGATTTCCATTTGTCATGGAAATTTAAAGTTAAGCCTCTCCAATATGCACATTTTAATTTAATATGAGGAAATGTAGTTTATTATTTGGCACAGATTCATTGTTATAAAAAGCTCCCACTGATGTCGTGGTGAATTCTGTGCATGAAATGAGGGGAAACAAATGATTCATTTTTCATGAATATTAACAATCAATGTTACATTCTCCTAAAACTGCAGCATAAGAATCTTTACCAAAATGCTCAACTGTATTTAGATATATTTATTTCACCAAAGCCATGAAACAGAGAAAAGTTTTATGAAAAATAATAGAGTGGTTGGTATAACCACAAAATGTGATATGGGATAAAAAATCAATTTCCAGGTCAATTTGACTGCAAGAGACCCATGAATTCCCACGGCCAAGCATTAATAACCCTATAGGTAGGATCACCTTCTTACTTGTGATTTTCAGTAGATACATTGCTGTCCTGTCTCTGTTGATGAGATTTTCTGAAATAATTCTTATTTTCACAAATAACTGCATCATAGCAATAAAGATCTTGATGAATCAGCCCATCTTTCATTCAACACATATTTATTAAATTTATTACATGCCTTTGCTAGATATCTGAGACAAATCAACAAACAAGATTGACAATGTCACCAACATGTCAACGAGCCTATATTCTAGTGGGGAAGGATAACAATAAACCAAGATAAATGGGATAATTTTAAATTATAAGTACTACTAATGTTATGAAGTTTTTCCTATTTTTCTAATTGAAATCTAATTGCTTTCTAAAGCCCAATACATTATTAGGTGATTAGTGAATAACAATTTTTTAATCACTAATTAATGCCCTTGATTATGTTTTATTTAAAACACACACACATACACACACACACACACACACACAGAGAGAGAGAGAGAGAGGGAGAGAGAGAGAGAGAGAGAGAGAGAGAGAGAGAGAGAGAGAGAGAGTTCTGTTTGTTTCAGTTTTCTCTGTGTCTTTTTCAGGTCAATATTTCAATAAGAAAATGCTAAATGGATTTAGCTTACCACACCACTGAGCTAAACAATTTATGAAATACTTATATACTCATTTTCATTTCCTAGGGCTGACATAATAAATTACCCCAAGCTGAGTGTCTCAAAACACCTGAATTTTTTTCTCTCAAACTTCTAGGATCCAAAATTAAGAGTGGCAGGGTTGGTTTCTTCTGTAGGCTCTGAGGGAGAACCCATCCCATTCTCTCCCAGCTTGTGGTGCCTCTGGGAAATTGTGGGTGTTCTTTAGCTTGTAGGTGCATTATTCCAATCTGTGTCTCCATCTTCACATGGTCTCCTCCTCTGTTTCTCTGTGTCTCAAATGTCCCTGTACTTATTCTTACAAAACCAAAGGTCACTGGGCTAAGGGCCCATTGTAATTAGGGATGATTTTATCTCGAAATCATTATGTACATATGCAATGACCCTTATTCCAAATAAGATCAAATTAACGTAGATGACAGGGGGATGGACGCAGCAAACCACCAAGGCATTTGTATACCTATACAAACTTGCATGTTCTGCACATGTACCCCAGAACTTAAAGTATAAAAAAATAAAAAATGAAAAAAAAAAAGATCAAATTCTGAGAGGTATCTTCTGGTGGAAAAACATTCACCCACCACACGTGTAAATCACAATTTCATTCATTTCTGAGCATGTAGATAAATATTATTTGTTAGCTTAACAAGTTCACTCCCCCATCGTCATTTTAAAATATAAATTTACAACCATGAAACACGGAGAAGTTATTTCTCCTCTATCTGTTGCATGTTCCTCATCTACAATATGACGGAACTGCAAGGACAAGTAGTAGAATCCACCTTTATAGCTGAAGATGCCAACACCCTGCTGCATGTAATGGACAGATCCAGTAAGCAAAAAATCCATAAGAACATAGTTGAAGTATATAGCACCATCAATCAACTGGATTTAATTGACATAAAATACTTCATATAATAACAGAATGCACACTTTTCTCAAGCTCATACAGAACATTAACCAAGATAAACCATATTTTGAGCCACATAAAACATCTTAATAGATATAAAAGAACAGATATGATTCAAAATATGTTTTCAGAACATAATGGAATTAAACCAAAAATCAATAACAGAAATATGCCTGGACATTTTCAAAATTTTTGTAGACTGAAAACACTCTTTTAAATAACACCTGGGTCAAATACATCTTAATATAAATTTTAAAAATACCTTAAACTAAATTAAAACAAAACAAAACATCAAAATGTGTGGAATGTAATACAGATTTTTTCCCCGCAAGACAGTTTTGCTCTTGTCACCCAAGCTGGAGTGCAATGTCGTGATCTCGGCTCACTACATAACCTCTGCTTCCTGAGTTCAAGTGATTCTGCCTCGGCCTCCCAAGTAGCTGGGATTACAGGCGTCCACCACTATGCCTGGCTAATTTTTGTATTTTTTGTGGAGACTGGGTTTCACCATGTTGGCCAGGCTGATCTCAAGCTCCTGACCTCAAGTGATCCACCCACCTCAGCCTCCAAAAGTGCTGAGATTACAGGTGTGAGCCACCACACCTGGCCTACTTACAGAAAACTTTTTTAGGATTGACTCTATATATTCAAAAAGAAGGAAAATCTAAAATCAATAATCTAATCTTTCATTTTGGAAAATCAGATAAAATAATAAAATTAATTCAAAGTAAGTGGATTAAACAAATAATACAAATTAGGTGAGAAATCAACAAAATTATAACCAAATTAATAGAAAATGGGAATAATATGCAAAGTGCCTTTGGCAAGCCAGATTTCAATGGTTTTATGAAACAAAGAAACTAGAAAACATGAAATAGATTTTTCAGAAATGATAGGCACCCAAGGTTGAAAATTGCAGTAACTGCGAATATCTATTGTTGATATAATATCACATGCTTTCAGAGGTAAACTAGAAAAGCATATTCATGGTGCAAAAATGTTCAAAATTTAGTATTTAATGGTTTAAGACACCTTATCAATTTTAAATATATAATTTACAATATATTAAAGTCCTTTATAAATAGTTTTATCATGATCCTCAGGTTAAAAATAGCTATTATCTCAGACATGTGATCTTAAAAAAATCTACCTACATATTTCTATAAAGCTAATGTGCCAAATTTAAAGAAACTGGGCAGAAATACTGTGTCTAGAAAAGTAGTCATTTTGGGTTATAACAATTGTTTCACAGCTAAATCTGAACAAATTTTGAGTTTTGCAATGCTTGCTTAAAATGTATACTAGTACTGACAAAATTATTACCCTGATATGTAATGTGCTGGTAGCATGATAAATCTGTTTTTTAAACAATGAAAGTATCAAAAGTAAAGAGAGAGAGATTATGATAATGTGAAATAATTGGTGTAAACATAGTCTACAATGGAGTAAGGCATAAAGATCAGGCAGAATAACAGTTATTTATAGAACATCTGTATAAAAACTGCCCAACATATATTTTAAATAATATTTTACCAGTATTTCCGATATTTCCACCTAATCGCACAAATAAACATCTTGCCAGCTGTTGCAAGTCAGGATTCCTAGGAAAACCATTCTGAGATGGAGTTTAGAGTGCAAGCATTTTATTAGAGAGCTGTTGGGTTCACCTACTTTGGTAATACATAAAGCAACTAGGCAGAGGGAGAAGTGGAGCCTCAGTGGAGGCGTCAGCCAAGTCAACTGCAGCCAGGATAACTATTTATATTTATCCTGAACTGGAGTGAGAGAGTCAGATCTTTGTAGCCCTGTAGTGATGATCAGATGCAGGCTGGCCCTGGAAGAAGGTATGACCTTGAGCAATGCACCTGTCTGCAGCCAAGGCAAGCCCAGCATCGTGCTGGCAGATGAGGACTAGCTATGCAGACAGTTCTTATAGCAGCTGCATTCTTGAAGGGAGAGCTGGGAGAAGCCTACTTCTTGAACCACTAGGAACCACTTAATTTAAAAATTCAGGGAATAGCCCAGGACTCTAATGAACCTCTCTACTTAGAGAAATTTGGTTGAAGCTAAAGAGTGAGAAAACCATGTACACTTCTGCTACCACTGGTCTTGGGCCCCCAAACATTACTTTTACTTTGCTTCTCTATCATCCGTTCTGTATTCCCGTTCCTTCAACATCAATTAGCAGTTTTGCTGATCTTCCTGGCATGTTAAATACCATAATCTCTGAAAAATTCAAGCCATTGTTCCTCAGGTTCTTATCAAATTAAGGTTGTTGCATTTGTCCGTTCGCCAAAATTGGGCAAGGGAGTATCAAGAGAAACCAAATGTACCACCTGAATGCAAAATATGTTTCCTCTTGCCACCACTATGTAACAACACACCCACCGGATATTCCTGATCAGATTTAATGAACTCTGCCCAAATGGTGACACTTCTTCTTGTCTCTGTTGTCCCTCCAACCCTATCCCTTGATCAAGAATCCTTGGATTCCCATCCCATGCATGATCATGGTGATTAGGTCCTACAGTTCTTTTGAAGTATTCTCAGTTTCCGCACTACTTAGGCCCCGCTTGTCTCTGGCTGCGTTATATCACAACTTAACCCTAGATAGAGATCAATAGGACAACTGGAGACAGATCTTGAGGCGCATGAAGGAAGTCTCTCCACCATCTTCAAAAGAAGGGCAGACTGTCAGCCCTAAATAGGAAGGAATAAGCCACTTTAACCCTCAAGGCTTGGGGAAATTTGGGAAATTCAAGGTCCAATAAATCCAGATGCCCTCATGCCATGTGTCAAGGTCACATTCTTTCCTAGTTGAGGCCTTGGTCTTAGCATAGCAAACCTACTTATATTGAGAGTGAAATCATCTCTGAAGCTCGGCCACTCCTGTGATTAAGTCCTGGACCTAGTCCTCAGCTTTCTCTGACTCAACTTCAGAAAGTGAAAATTTATTTGTATGGTAAAAGTCCCCTAGCTTTCACACTTAGCTTTCAATTAGCAATTAATCACTCTGAGTTTTTCCCTTTCTTTTTCTAAGGCAATAGCACTTAGCTGACCCACAAGTTATAAGTACTTATAGCTACCTTTACCCAATATTTCTCACGTACTACGCCTGACACAACACACCATTTAATGCAATGCCTTCTACCAATATACCAGCTTGGGTAATTGTAAAGGTATTTTGTTTCCAGAGCTATCTGTACTTTAAGGACTCTCTCTTTCTAGGTTAATGTGACTTCATCCTCCCCTCTACATTCAGACCAAGTTTGACACTTTCTAGACTACTGGTATTTCCATTCTACTTGTGTTTTCTTACACACTGCCCCCACCTTGGTAATAAGTCCATCTGCAAGTAAATCCTTCCCAAATTATCCTAACTTGAGTGTACCCTAACTTATACAAACATCTTCTCTAATATTATCAATTGTCTGCAAACTCCCTTAGTGTTATATCTCTGCCTGATTTGCACTTGTGTCTCCAAAGTGCTGTCAGTGTTTAATAAATATGTGATAATTGTGTTAAATTGGTCTTTTTTTAGACAAATACACAAGATTTCTACTTATGTCAATACTATTATCATCTGAGGTTCTGATTTGTACTTTTGCCACAGTTGGAGAGAGTATCTTAAATGCAGCAACATTCCCTGTATGTCATATTTTAGTTATAAATATAATATTGTCTAACTTATATGTTCAGTAATGTAGGCTTGATTATATAATACAGAGACTATTTAACTACATAATGAGAAGGGCTAATTATCAAGAGAGCCCAATGTGTGTATGACCTGGTAGCAGTTGCTTGGTCTCAGGACCTTATTTTTACATCTGTGTGATAAGAAAGTCGGGAGAAAAAAAATCACTGAATACTTTGCAGTTCTAATCTTTTGTAGTTCTTTGATACAAAAAGTTGTAAAATAGGCATATTGCTTAGAATTTGTATTATGTATGCCCTTTAACTTCTGGGATGTTGTATTTTTTACAAGTAATGTTCTAGGCAATTGATTATTATTTCCTGCCTTTTAATGGATGCCAAAAAATGATAACTAGACAATGTCACTGAGACTTTGGCAAAGACAACAATGTGAGGTTTATGAATACTGCATTTCTGCCTTGGCGAAGTGGCCATTGCTCAAAGTTACTGTCTGTGGCAGATCTAGATGGCCCAATGTTAACTGACTGACATAAAGGTCGACTGCTTCATTTATAAGCTGTCCTTCCAGAATAAAGTCACTGGTGCTGAGCTGCTGGTAGGGTGGGGCTGCCCTTGAGACTGTTGTATACAATAGTGATGATAAGTTTAAAAGAATCTATTCACCTTATTTTGATCCTTGCTTCTTGTGACCAATGGCACTTAAGCCAGGTCAGGATAAGTTATAGACACTTCTGTGAATATAGGACAAATTAAGGCCAACTTGCTAAAAAGCAATATTAACTTCATGTGCATTCTATTCTAACAAACTGAAGAAGCCAGATATAGATAGGTACTATTACTCAGACCACAGGCAAATTCAGGATGGCATGATCTATTAGTTAAACTGTTCAAACAAGAATTCGGTCGTTTAATCACTCCATGCATTGAAATTGTTTTAAAATTTTAGCTCAGAAGTCATTTTGTAATATCATAAATTCTATTCTAAACTATTTTTGTCATTGAGATAATCAGGGTAATTTATGAAAGTTGGATTGCTGTAGCTGAGTAAGGCTTAATTTCTTGAATTTTTTGAGAGTATGAACACATCGTTTAATTCAAAGTTCCTCAATCTAGGCACTATTGACAGTTTGGTCTAGATAATTGTTTCTTGGGAAGGGTGGTCCTATGCATTATACAACGTTTAGCATCAGTTCTGGCTTCTACTCACTAGATGCAGTAGCAACACTCCTCAGTGGTGACAACCAAAAATGTTTCTAGACATTGCCAAATGTCCCACTGGGGGAAAATCACATCCAGTTGGAAACCACTGACTGACCTAATAATAAATATTTTTAATTTTATCTTCTTGCCAAGCATTGAGCATTGGAGACTCAAAGAACAGAATGCGGCTCATACTTCCAAGAATCTCACAATCTGCTCAAAACAGGAAGACCAGTAAGTACTACCACTGAGGCATGTATGGAAGGTTTTTGGATTTTTTTAAACTTTCTATGCTTTCAAAATGGTCTTATTTAGAAATAACGTGTTAGACAGTAAATGTGCCATTAATTGATTAGGCTATTCCTTGAAGTTTTTCCTGAAGGAAAATGAAGAAACTAAAATATCTGGAAGAAGGGATGAGAATAGGGACTGCAATGAAAATAGAATTGAGACAGCTAAAAAAGATGGCTTGAACTGTGACACTTTAGTAAGAAAGAACATAAACATTAAGTCTGAAGATGAAAACTGATTTTACTATCATGGCATCATCCTTTTAAAAAGTTATCAAGCAAATCTTCTAGCTCTTTGAAGTCAGATGTTACACAAGTTCATTTTTATCTGTATTGCCAAGAGACAACACTTGCATCCAAGTTTGCATGGAACTACCTTCTCGTGTTGGCTTATTCACCTAAAAGATAGGGCAGGCCTTGCTATCTCTCCCTTCCTGCTGCATTTTTACCCCCAAACTAAAAGTAAAACTGCAATGACAATTCCCTGAAATGCAAAGAAATTAGAGGATGAACTCCAGCAGGGAAAAATAACGTTGTACCAATGTTGCTGCCATGTACCAAGAGGGTAGGGAGGGACTTTATATAAAAGTCATGCTCAAAAGACAGTAGAAAAGAATACAACGGAATGGCTAGACTTAATCTACAAAATAAAACTCTTCATGGAATGCACCATTTTCAGTTGCGACAGTTAAATTGAATTAGTACTCTTTATATCATTAAAAAAAAAAATGATCACGTAGTTCATCCATTTTGGGACATGTCCAGGAAAATCATGAACATATATAATTCTACAACGGAAATCAGTAAAATCCATAGCAGATTTCCTGTGTATGGAATTATCCAAGTAACTCTACAGAAGTCCTGGAGTTAGAAAGGTAATTCGAGAAGTCCAGGAGAGTGGCAGTTATTTTTAGCTTAAAAATTCATTTTTAGTTGCAACTAAACACTCAGACCAAATACTGAGCACAAATGTTCCAAAAAAATTGAGCAAATATGTACTTTATGTAAATTTTTTTTTTTTTTTTTTTTTTTTACCTGAATGAAACTTACCTAGGTAGTTGGAAATAAAACTTGGACCATACAATTTTATCTATTTTTGGGCAAAAAAATTATGATCTCAAGCATGAACCAAGGCCAATTAAGGGAGAATTATTTAATAGGCCAACCAAAATTAACATCTTGTCTTAAGATCCACTCAGACTCAAAAGAGCAAATGCTGAGTCTATTGTAAATACGGAATCTTTATTTTTCTATTTTCCATGTTGAAAGCAAAGGACAGGTGTGCAAGCTTGATCCACTAACAAGTTGACTTGCATACTCACCTAAACAAATGGAGTTTACAAATGGAGGCCCATCCTATTCAGGACTGTCCATACCCCACTATAAGAGAAGACAATGCAGCATGAAAAGGCAAAATAACAAGTGACAAAGAAGAGATCTCTTATATTCACCTTAATTCATTTCCCACTTAGTTTGAACATGTAATAGTTGCAAAGCTCTGTGTGAGATAATTCCAATATAAATTAGACAGGTTCCCTATTCTCAACTTGTTCACAACTTTGTGGGGGAGATTAGTGCAGAAGCAATTAACTAAAACAGACTTCATTAAAATACTGTTAACTAAAACACAAAGAAAATAATTAAACATAGAACATTGTAGAAAAGGGAACAGGGATAAAAACGGGGAATTGCTTTTTTCTTAGCTCTGGCAAGCTTTTCAAAATTTTGTGTATGTCTATCTTCATAAAGTGAATTAAAATATCCTTTATTTTTGTTGCTTATTCTATGTCCTTAGTTAAAAATTGTAGACAGTATCCTAGAAAGACATAATGAGGATCACTTCAGGAAGGGTCAGTTTCTCTTTCAGCTATTTAAACTGAACCTAAGGTTTTCGTTGAAACTGGTGGTGTTCCAATCAGCATCTCAGACGTATGAGACAAACCCTGAACATGTATCAGATTTTTCCTTTTATTTTTAAAGTGTCATTTTATTAGAATGGTAGCAACACTTAAGAGTTTTAAAACATGTTATACCAGAAAGCTTAGAACTTAAAATTTGTTCAACCAGACAATGCCATTATCCAATAAAAAATTAAGAAGCAGATGTACTATTACTTTTCTTAAAATGTTTCTACACATTTATAATTATATTTGCATGTTTATATACGTGAGTGAATTTTGAGTGGGCATGTGTTTAATGACATACAGGTTTCAGGCTTATAAAAATGAAAACAAATTATTCTGTTTCTTGTCTTCATTATACTTAATTTAAATCCCAAACTGATTATTTAAATAATGAACTGTATTTACATTCTAAATTATAACATATTTATGCTAATATAGCTAATTATTATATATGTTATTTTTTTAACTTTTGGATTTGACACATTACATAGTTTTTTTGTTTTTGTTTTTTTATATTTTTTTATTGCATTTTAGGTTTGGGGGTACATGTGAAGAACATGCAAGATTGTTGCATAGGTACACACATGGCAGTGTGATTTGCTGCCTCCCTCCCCATCACCTATATCTGGCATTTCTCCCCATGCTATTCCTCCCCAACTCCCCACCCCCCGCTGTCCCTCCCCTTTTTCCCCCCGACAGACCCCAGTGTGAGATGCTCCCCTCCCTGTGTCCATGTGTTCTCATTGTTCAACACCCGCCTATGAGTGAGAATATTCGGTGTTTGATTTTCTGTTCTTGTGTCAGTTTGCTGAGAATGATCGTTTCCAGGTTCATCCATGTCCCTACAAAGGACACAAACTCATACATAGTTTTAAAGATAGGTTCTTAGAGAATCTAAGGTGACCATTTAGTCTAACTAAATAAGTGGTTATAAAAATGATTTATCTGAGATTTTGAAAAGATAAAAGGATTAATTGTTCTCGAACCAATATTATTTTTGCTAGAAGATACCAAAAATAAGTCCTGACTAGAAAACATAAAACAAGAGCTTCATCAGGTTGAGAATTAAGGTTTCAGAAAATTGCTTCATAAGTTTCATACATATACAGTTACAAATGAAACACTTTCATATCTTTTAAACCAATTTAAAGTCAATGTAGCAAGATGATATTTGAGAAGCAAATGAAAAATAAAATTCTGAGAAGTTCTTGTAGTTTAAATAGCCTTCTTAAGGGAAAATTAAACAGTGAGGTGCACAATGACATGTTTTTACATATGATTAAATTATTGATTTATAAAATTATGCTGAAGTTCACTTTCTCCCTTTCTACATTTGAGTACAGTGCACTTAGAATGATCATAATTTATCCACATGATGTTTTATAAGTGTAATAAGAATCTATAAATATTTAGCCACATAATTAAGAGACTACATTCAAACCATGATCAGTAACAAATGAGCTTGGTGCTAAACACCCATCCAAAAGACCAAACTTCCTAAGAAAGACTGTGAAACACTTGGTGCCTCCGTTAAAAGATTGTAACTTTTTTTTTTTGTTTTTTTGTATCCTGTTTACTAAATTGAAATCTTTGTAACATGCTTGATTATGGCAGTTCTGCTAAACAG
Source organism: Alouatta palliata (assembly GCA_004027835.1). Classification (NCBI taxonomy): domain Eukaryota; kingdom Metazoa; phylum Chordata; class Mammalia; order Primates; family Atelidae; genus Alouatta; species Alouatta palliata. Next base: position 50,435 of record PVKV010008227.1, read on the forward strand.
ATTTCCCATTGAACAGGTAGAGAATAAAATATCAACAAAGCTGATTGGTCTTTAGGCCAAATGCATTTGTAATAATCAATTCTGGCACAGAAAAATATCTATGTTACATTTTATCTCCATGAAAAACTGATGTTAAAAATAGTCATTATGCATCCAAGGAACAATTTTTAGAAATCACATCTTAAACAATGGTGTCATTATAACAATTATCCATAAACAAAATGAATACAAATGATAACACGGTCATTTCAAACACACTGAAAGTGGGATTATACAGTCAAATAGCACTGCATTCATGTATATTTTAATTCATTAAATGCTATTCAGGAAAAGAGATACACCTTAGCAGGTGCTGAATACAAGGCAGAAAAATGAACATTTATTTTAGATGCACCTGGACAGTCACAGCTTGGATAACAATAAACTGAAGAAATTCAATCATTGTAGATTATATGTAATGAGATACCACTATATTTCTCTGGAAAGTTTCATTATTTCTTGTTCTGCTACATCTTTTCAAATTAAATGAAATGTCATTTGTAATTTTAATAATGTGATCTAACACACTGAATATGCATGTAGATATGGAATACTTTAGAAGTGTCATTTGATAGTTATACATTAGCCCTCTATTAAGTATATAAACAGACATTACAAAGAAAAATATAATTTTTCAGTGCTTTTTGCCAAGTGCTTTACAGATATTAATTAGTATCTGTAACAAGTTACTTGGTCCAGCAAATTTAAGGTTCCTGAGAATCTGGGCCTAACAAAAATCCTAGAGGCAAGGTACAATGATTGCATAGAGTTTTATACACAAAGGTAAGATAAGATGTTAAATAGCTTGCCCATTTCAAACAGAAACATAAATAGCAGATGTAGGATTTGAACTGAGTATATTATGGAGTGAAACTGTCATTTTTAAAAGTGATGCCACATATGCTGAATATAGTTCCTTGTAGACACGTGGAGATGTTCCTTTCCCATAGTTGTGAAATAACTTGTTGATATTTTGTAAACATTAGAGAATAAACTTAGTTGTACTCTATCTTATTGTTGACTTTTTTTTTCTTCTGGCCAACATCTCCCTGTTGTTTGTAGTTAGGATGTCTGCAAGCCAGGTCCAGGTTTGTTCTGCCCATGCTCAGTAAACTAATCAGAATGACACTGGTTTTGTAAAAGAGAGAAGATTCATTCACAAGGGCACCAACCAAGGAGGTGGGAGAACAGCTCTCAAATCCACCTCCCTGAAGATAGGCTTAGGAAGACTTATGGGTTAGGGAAATGGGTTGGTCTAAAGCATAGGAAGAGTTGACTGGCAGTGGGGAAAAATGAAGTAACAGATTTATTTTGAGCAACTGTAGTGGGGTTCATGGCATTTCATAGGACATATATACAGAAAATGGTGGTATTAGCATAATCTGAGGGTGGGGTCTTTGGCCCTCTAATATCAAAAACTACCTCTAGGGCACTTGCACAGGCACAGTGAAGGGCCAGTGATCTCAACTGGCTTGAACTGGACAGGAGTTGGCCCATATTCCTGAAAAGCATGTGAAATGACCATTACCATGGTGACCTATGAATGTTATCTATGAAATAGGCAGCAAAAGATAAGTCTCAGCATTCAGCAGCAAGAACTTCCAATACTATAGCCTCCGCTTTTTTGGAAAAAGGAAAACAACAACAAAACTCAGGCAACCAAAACCAAGTAGAGCAGGAAGACATAATCAAATTAATGCCTTGGTTTCAAGGACCTCAGGGATAATCTTCTCAGGTCAATTTTGTTTGGCAGAAATATTTACTTGATTAGAGGAGAAAGAAGAAGGAAAAGAGAAGGAGGAGAGTAAAGAAAGAAAGAACAATTCCAGTCCATATTAAATAAAGAAAAAATGGAAAAGAAAACAAAAACAGAAGGCCAAAGGCCTTTTACCAAAGCCTAGTCCAGATGTTCTTGCTTTTAATGTATGCATTGAAATTTGAGGGCCCCTTTATGGGGTAGGATAGAAGTGAATGAGGAGTTTGTGCCCTGAGAACAAAGACTGAAAAAGAAGCACAGAAACTTTCTTTGAAATAGTTGAAACTCCTACCCCACACAATTCAAGTACCTGAAATATTAAAAAAATTATAATAATACAAACTGTCCACATTTGGCTATCTAGGTAAATAGAGAAGCACACAGGGAATCTACTCACTCTGTTTCTGAAAACCATCTTTAAATAAAATTGTCTCCAGTCAGAGAAGGAAGAGAAAAGAGACTTCACATGACTTCTGTACAGATATTTTCGGGAGCAACAAATCAAAGAAGGAATACAGCAATCAAGAGATACATGGGGAATACAATCCAAGTAAATGGAAACAAGAAGAAAGTTTAAAAAAGAAATTCACTAAGTGCTAAATAAATTTAGTAGACAAGTCCATCAGGTACGCAGGAAACCAAGCAAAGCATGGAATCTATGAAAAAGAGATCAATCATGAGATAATCAGAAAACGCATAGGGTTTAGGAGAGCTGGTAATAGTTAGAAAACAAAGTGAGGAGAATGGTGCCATTAGTGATAGTAGATACATTAGCAACAGCTGGAGTGCAGTGGCATGATCATAGCTCCCTGCAGCCTCAATGCCCTGGACCCAAGCAATCCTCCACCTCAGCCTCTATCCAGAGTAGCTAGGAATCAGGCATGTAACACTACCCCTGGTGAGTTTTTATAGAGATAGGGTCTTACTATGTTGTTCACGCTGGTCTCAAATTCCTAGCCTCAAGCAATCCTCCTGCCTCAACCTCCCAAAGCTTTGGGATTACAGGCATGAGCCACCATGTCTGTCCTGCACTGAGTACCATGTTGAATCCACGCTAATGACATTATATGTAAGTGGTGACTTGTGTATTATAAGTAATCTAAAGATGATTTAAAGAATATGTCAGGATGTACGTAGAGTGTGTGTAAATACCATACTATTTTACATAAGCATCTTGAGCATGCATAAAGTTTGGTATTTGTGGGGGGGTCCTGAAACCAATCTTCCATGGTTACTGAGCAATGACTGTATATAAGAATATATTTCTATCAGTTCTTAGAACAAATAAACAAAAATAAATAATGCTCTGAGTAACATAATTAATATGGTTGATTTAAAGGAATATAACAAACTATGTATGCAAGAAACAGAACATACTTTCTCAAGGATCCATAAAAATAAAATTAGCTTGAAATTGGCAGAATAAAAAAAAAATCTGCTCAGAATTAGTTAACAAATGTGTAAACTTGATGTCTTGCCTCTATGTTACTAAATAAGTACTTGAAAAAGACCCTCTTATTAACTCACTTTATATTCAAATATTTCATTCAATTTTCACATAAAATAGAATATTTTTACCTGGTCATTTATACCTGGTATATGTGATTGTATAAAATGAAGCATTTAAAAAGAATTCTTTCCACTAAGAACATTAAAAACTCTCACATATGTGCTTCATGTCTTGAGAAGCAGCATGTAACATCAGTGATTGATGAGCTAGTTATTTCAGAATTCCATTTTGTGATAGTATTTCAGAAATGTTAAGTCTTTTGGTAGTTTTGCCAGATCAAAAAACCGTAATTCAGGGTTGACCACAATGCTGAGCAGTTAGTTCTGGCCCTGTAGCTTGATTCCATCTTTACATTCGCAGATCAATCCCCCATATACCACTGTCACATAAAAAACACCCCATCGCACTGTACAATTTGGCATGATTGCCTAAGAGGCTTGGATTGAACTGGCATTAATTAGCTATGTCACACTGTTATTCATCCCCATGCATTTGCTCTTACTGTTCCGATCAGGAATGAATTCACTGGCACAGCAGTATGTAGAAAGAATATATGATCTACTCGATTGTGTTTGGTCTCATATTTTTACACAGAAGAGGCAGTGTTGCAGAATTTAAAGCACTCTATATGTTATTACATCTTTCATACCTTCCTTTCATTTTTTAGCACAAGTAATTCACATGTTAAGAGACTGTCCTCAGTTTGAAAATTGCAAGTGGAGGTCAGTTCCCTTTCTTCTCTTTATGGCAGTCCTAGTTTAGTGTCTTTGCCACATTCTCCTTGTACCTGTCACATCCTCCTTTCTGCCAAAGGCCTACCTTCCTGGATTCAAATGTTTAAGGATGATTTCATCCTGGCTTTACATATAAATTCAGATATATATCCCTATCTATTCTGTGTTGTGACCTTCTAAAAAGGATAATATACAGCTCATGAGGCTGCTTTAAATTAAATAATATGGAATGATAGTTACTTACTAGGTAACATAAACACCGTAAGTGACACCCTAACAATATTCATTTTAAAATATTGTTTAACATCTTAAAAGCATTTTATTGCTATTTTATTATCCAGTATTCTGGTTGCTGCCAGTAACCAGAAAATTATTATGATTATGATATGATTAATTTGAGACAGTCTCCCTCTGTTGCCCAGGCTGGAGTACAGTGGCACAACCTCGGCTCTCTGCAGCCTCTGCCTTCTGGGTCCAAGCGAGCCTTCTGCCTCAGCCTCCTGAGTAGCTGGGATTACAGGCTCCCTCCACCACACCTGGCTAATCTTCATATTTTATGTAGAGACGGGGTTTCATCACGTTGACCAGGCTGATCTTGAGCTTCTAAGCTCAAGTGAGCTGCACCTCCTTGCCTCCCAAAATGCTGGGATTACAGGAGTGAGTCATCACATCTGGCCAGAAAATTATTCTTTCTTCAAACTTGCCTACATCCAGGCAAGAATATAGAACAGAGAGTATTTAATTTTGTAACCCAGAATCCAACTAGTCCCACAAAACTGTGGACAGTCTTCCAGATTGTGTGTGTTGAAAATAGTTGAAAAGGAAAAGTACTGCATAATCTTTTTTTCTGCTAATGAGTCTGAAACATAGACTGAAAAGAAAAGAAAAAAGTTGGCCAGATTGTCACTGTTAAAATGTATGTCATTAGAAGTTGTTTTAAAAACTCTATTATTACAAAATATTGGTAGTTATTTGTTAAGATGTATTAAACTAGAAATGACAGAAACATTTGACTCAGCAATAAAAATTACTTATCTCTTAAAACAAAAAGTACTCAGCTAAGGCTTAATTGAGTATTCTAAAGACACGGTGAAGGGTCTTACGTCCTCAGTATATCAGCTTAGCTCTTGACATAATGGGAAGATCATTGGTACAATTTCAGATATTATATGCAGTCATTTCCCTACCCAGTAAAAGGAAAAAAGTAAAAAAATAAACCTTTTTCCACGATAGTTGAGAAATATCTTCCTGTATTCCTTGGCCAGTATTATATCACATCAGTAAGGTTAAACCAGTGGCAGATAATGGGAGAAAGGCCACCAAGACTGCCTTAGGCAGATCAGAAATTACCCTTGGACCCAAGGACAGTGACATCTCTCCCTGACTGACAGTGAGGATTTTGCTCTCAATAAAGGGAATTAAGGAAGCAAACAATCATATCTGGGGAATGCATTTGCTGAACTTACCAATACATATTTTGCTTCCTATGAGAATGAAACTCCAGGCAAGTTAATAATCTTTAGTGGAATTTAGAACATTGATAGGACAAGGCCTACATGACTGAGGCAAATAATAAGGGATTAGACCAGAAAAAAAATATTTCTGTAGTGAAGACTTCATACTCGTTTGACACGTTTATATTAATGGAAACTGGCAAAGCTGGTTAAGAAGACTCACTAGTTAAGGAGACAAAAGAGAAGGAAAGACACTGAAACCACAATGTATAAAGCGACAAATTTATCTTCTCATTTTGTTCTTAATTTAGACAAGGACAAAGAATTCAAAACATCTTTGCTCAGATTTTACAGATTCCAGGCAAATAGTTGTTCCTTCAACATTTCCCTCTCTTCATCCTGCCATAAATTTAACAAATATTGTTCTAGCTGACTGGACTGTAGCCACGAATCACCAGGAGAGAAATGTAAGGCAGGGTAATGAAGCAGGTGGGGCACACTTTTAAATCGTGTATTTAGATCACACTCTGTTGAAATGATATTTGAGCAAAGACTTTCTACTGTTCAAATAACCTCAGTCTTCCTGTTAAGTCGTAACACAAGTTTGAAGCCTTTGACATAATAAGCATCCCTCACAAAATGTGAAAATGTGCTTATTAACTATTCTATAAAATTTAATATATTTTGTAAAAAAGTTTTTATTCATTTTTCCCTTTAAATATCTCTACAGGTGGCTTTCAGTTTCTGATGTGTACTAAAAATTGCCATGAAAATTGATTTCTTCCTTATTTTATAACCAGTTCTAGGTTTTTTTCAAGCTGCTATTCCTCTGAGTTCTGCCCACTTGGTTTTGCAGCCTAAACACTTGGATTTCTAATTGGCTGAAATAGAGCGTCCTTATTTTTTTTCTGGGAAAGCTATTGTTCACTAAACAGATGGAAGATTTGAGAAGAGGGACACAAGGTTATGAGGAAGGGCTTCACCCACTTTATCAACCAAAATAGCCAATAATCAATCTTAATGATCAAAGGTATAAAAGATTGCCTTGGTATCCAGGTGGATTTCTAGAAAAGCTATTGATTTATTTGCTGTAAAATATAGAAAGCAGTACTCTTGGGCATAATCTTAAATTAATCAATGTTTATTTCTGATGCCTTTTGATGCCTTCCTCTTCTACATTCTCTAGATACCTAATGCATTTGTTACCTGGTTCTTCTTTCCCAAACTGCCCCAGGCTTTGAAGGTTTTGAATCTTTGCTTATCCTTGTACACAGATCTCATAAATCCATGCCCAGTAAAAGTACTAATTTGAAAGATTATTTTGCACAAAAGAGAATATAGAAAAGGATATTATTATGTATTTTAAGATATATGCTCAGATTTTTTCAAGAGTATTATATATCTTAATCCAGATGGATCTAGTGGATAGTAACAGGCATACAGGAAGCATCTTATAAAACAGGTTTGCTTCAAATCACAGCTCTGGCCAGAACATGAAGGCAGCAATCCCTAGGTTTTACTCTGTAGAACATACTTCCCCTTCAATTTGTTTTCTAGCTCTCATTTCTATAAATTTGAATTGCTGTATGACGTAGTGGAGATTTTAAAATTTCCTATAGGCAGGATATAACAATTTTAATGAATTGATAGTGTGGAACTTAGATTACAAGGCATGTTATTCCCACTAGAATTGTTAGTACCCCCTACACCACTGGAAATGTTTGGAAGATGAGGGGTATTTTAGAAGCATCGCATACTTTGAGTGAGGTCTCATACTAGTGGATGAAGATGAGTGTGTTAAATGTTCTTCAAGTGTAAGGGGAATTGTGTATTATAAAAACCTCCCACCCAAAATGCTCATAGTGCTCCTGTAAATAAACACTGAAGAAATGTAAGTTGGTAGGAGCAGTGATGGGAGAAGAAAAGAAGACCCTCTCGTTAACACTATTGAATACATGGTGGTGAAAGCAAGCAGGTACCGTGGCCAGGTTAGGGGAAGCAGGAAAGAAGGCAAACAAGCGTGGGCAAAGTGTCCGATCTGCCACAGATGCAAATGCAGGTAACCTTCTTACACTTTTCACATTAACAGCGCAATTCTCGCTTCTACCACTGAAAACACTGAAGCTCAGAAGTGTTAAATAATTCATACAAATTCAACATATTAGTAAGGGATGAAACCAATATTCAGACACAGTTTTGTTTAACTGCCAGATTCACACCCTTTCCCCTAGAGTGAAGGACACCAAAGCATTGCTCTGATTCTGTATGTAATCCACTGATTTATTTGCTTTAAAACACTATATATAAATATACATACTTACCACACAAACTTGTTTTGTCCATGGTCTCAGGCCTTGTGTAAAAATATTGGATGCCAATAATACTGTTATTCACAATAACACATCTTTGTATCCATAATAAAATAGTACAAAAGGAGCATTTTATTATCCTGTCTGAGGCTTCAGAAGACAAGTGTGTGGAAGAATGAAAGGCCAGGCTGATATGATGCTGTGCTAGATTGACTGATTGCATTCTTGGCCCCAAATCATAAATTAGTGGCCTCTGTTTAGCCCAGCTATTGCCTCCGTAACTTTACAGTCCCCTCCTGAGCTGACTCTGACCTGGCCTTGTGACTTGCTTTAGCCAAGAGAAAGCAACAGGGTCATGGTGTTCTCATTATAGCCCTAAATCTTAAAAGGTCTTGCATACCTTCCCTATCTTAGGACCCTGCTACCTCCACAAGAACAAGACTGGACTAGCTGCTAGAATACAAGACACCACATGGACCACAGCCCAGTTATCTCAGTCAAGGCCATCCTGGACTAACCTATGGCAAGACGATCCCAAACATATGTGATAGACCAGACTAGAAAATCCATCTACATCTCTCTTAACTGTCCGTAGACATGAGATATAAGGGAGCACAGCTGAGAACAAAACCACTGCCCAGCTGACCTATAGACACATGAATATTAAAAATATTTGTCATTTTTAGCTTTTAGAATTTGGAGTGGCTTGTTACATAGCAATAGGCAACTAATACCATTGGCTTTCTTGAGTTATTTTTAATGACTAGTGTTAATGTCTCATGAGAACCAACACTGCTTTAGCTTCTCAGGACCTGGAAATTCTGAGTGCATCAGTAGACCACATTCTTTATATGGATCTGTTAAATTCATCAGGGCATGAGCACATTAACTCATGAGAACTTCTTCAGGCAGCTTCAAGGTCAGGAGACATCTGCTAAGGGGAGCTATCTAACAAGGATGAACTTGGTACGTAGACGATACATAGATAGATTGATCTGCCAAAAACATGAATCACTTCTTTGGGGTATTCTGGGCAGTGAACATCTCCTTTAGTCAAGCTTCTGAGATTTTAGTTATTATAATTGAGAAATGAAAATAAATTTGTTCAAATTTTGGATGCGTAGAATAATAAGGCATTTGGCCTACCAGTTATAAAAGCAAAGCTATCTTTCAACGCAATTAATCGCATGTGTCTGGAATGGTTCAACCAAAGTCAGGGTGTTTGTCCAAATAACTTTTTGGCATCCTTTCTGACTCATAAATTTATAACTTTAAACACAGACAATTTTTCCAAAGGAATTGCCTATTCTTCTTAGAACATTAGTACTTATAACTGATATTTAACAAATGTTATATAATTCAGCTCCTACATTTTAAAAATTTTACTTAATCTCTAAAGCTCTTTATTGAGCAATCAGCATGCATTTAATCTGGAAACCATCTTCAAAGAAAAAGAAGGTTTACGTGGGAGGATCTAAAGTCTGGGAATTACAATAATCAAATCTTGTGGCTAGGAGACATTAGTTGCTGCTGTGAGGTCTCTGGAACATAAACACTGCTGAAACCCACATTGAACCAATAGCTGACATCAACAAGTTTTGTACTATGTCCTACACAAATAGATTGGGTGGGAAGAGAAACTTTCCAAATTAAATCTGCTCGTCATTTCCAGACAACATTCCTGTAGCCCTACTGCCATCCAAATTAGGGAGGAAGTAAAGAAGGAACAATTGAAACCTCAATAAAACATCTTATAACCACCAAAATGTCATCTTTCCTGGTTTGGAATTAAGCAGAGTTGGCTCGTTCACCCAAGAATGTTCCTAGGAGTGTCCTGGAAAACAATAAAAAAGACTTAGAAAATATTTAAGAATAAGCTATAGACTCATATTTTACTAACATGTTCTGTGTCCATAGTAATACTTTGTAAAAAATAGTTTTCATAGCATGAATGATAAAAGTATTACTTCATAAAAATACATCATGTGAAGTTCATATACATGTGATTACTATTACAAGTCAAGCCTGATCATAACAAATGAACACTTGTATAAAGTATATCCAAATTCTAGTTATTCGATCACTTGTTTCATATATAAATATTTCATAAAATAAACTTCCTTTAAAATAAAGAAAGGGAAATGTCTCCTTAATTTCATTTTAATCAAATTTTATCATATAAAAGATAAAAATATGAATCAGCCAATTAGTTAGCCAACAATGTACTATGAATGTTTTATAATCTAGAAAGTATCTCATCAAGCTAACAGTCTCAGCTAATAGAAAGTTTTTAGTTGAGACAAGAAGTCAAATCTACCTAAAATGTACAATTTCACCATCACAAAGGCAAAGGTTACTATTTAAATTTGATTATGTGTTTTAAATATTCATCTAGGTAATATTACAGATGTCAACAAATTGTACATTTACAAAAGATTGTAAGGAATTGCAATAGTCTCTCACTCACCTCTTCCTACTAGCCCATTTATTTCAAAAATCATAAGAAAAAATAGATTTTGTTCCACCAAAATAAGTATTTCTGTTCAAAGAAGGTCACTATAGACAAAATCAACAGCTACTTCATAGATCAGGAAGCAATCTTTAAAATACATAATTCATATAAAAGATTAACAGTTAAATCATAAAAGGAACTACTAAAAATCAAAACGAAAAAATTAGAAGATGCTATGGATAGAGGGCTACAGTTATGAACAGATCTGTCACATGAAGGAAAATTAGAATGTCTAAGAAGTAGACAAAGTTATGACTAAACTCACTTTTAATAGGATGTTTCACTTATGTATTGCCACATAACACAGCACCCAAAACAGAGAGGCTTGAAACAAAAAATTATTTCTTCTTTGCCTCGTGGGGTAATGACTAGCTTACTACTTGTTCAGCTGCATTTTTCTTCAGACTTTTCTGGAATTGGAACATCAAGCCTGGCTTCTCTCACATATGTTGAACCTCAGCTGGGATGGCTTGAACAGATGACACCACACATCTCACTTTATCCTGGGTAGGTTTTCTATCAGTGTAGATCACCTCTTTATACAGTTCAGGAGTCTCAGAGAGCAAAAGCAGAAGCACAAGCTGGCATACTATCACTTCTGCCACAATCTATTGGTCACAGTAAGTCACAAAGCCAGATAAAGAAAGGGGAAATCGGACAGTTGCTGTGGCTCACACGTGTAATCCCAGTACTTTGGGAGACAGGTGGATCACGTGAGGTCAGGAGTTCAAGACAAGCCTAGTCAACATGGTGAAAACCCTTCTCTACTAAAAATACAAAAAAAAAAAAAAAACTCCCATAATCCCAGATACAAATACAAAAATATCTATAATCCCAGATACTCCAGAGGCTGAGGCAGGAGAAGCTCTTGAATCCAGGAGACGGAGGTTGCCATGAGCCTAGATCATGCCACTGCACTCCAGCCTGGAGGATAGAGTAAGACTTCATCTCAAAAGAAAAGCAAAAGAAATAAAGAGGAAATAGTCGCAGTCTCTTGGTGCCAGAAGTGGTCAAGAGCTTTTGATTATATGTAACTGTAACATTAATTAAGTGCAACAGTCTTAAAACAATAATAGTATACTTCTCACCCATCAGATTGGTGAAAGGCATGAAATTTGAATAGAACAGTAAAAATATGAGAAAGCAAAAACCTTAATGCATTTATATACAGGTAATATAAATATTGAGAGGACTCTGGTGAAGTAAAGATATAAGTAGGACTTGCTCTCTGGCACAACATTTGTGATTATACATTCCACAAGTATTTTTGAAAAGCTCCCTAGGTGAACCTCTACAAAAATATTCTTTGCAGTATTTTTTGTGGCAGTGAAGCAATGAAGGCATCTTATTTGACCACCAATGTGGAATTCAGAAAGTAAAACAAGGTGGATTTATACTGAAACTCATAAAGCTATTAGAAGCTATGAAATAAATACACTCACAGCAACATGGAAACATCTTTAAAAACATAATGTTGAATAAAATAAAGCAAAAATGAAATAAATAAGCAACATAGCTCAATACAGTTAATGTAAATGAAAATAGCACATCTGAGTTAATAATAAAGTTTTCCCAAAAAAAAAAAAAATTGGAGTGGCAGAGCAAGATGGCCAAATAAAAGGGTTCCGCAGTCACCTGCCCTGCAGGAACACCTAATCTAACAACTATCTACACACAAAAACCACCTTCATGAGGGCCAAAAATCAGGGGAGTATGTGGTTTTAACTCCATATCTGAAGGAGGCACTGAAGAAGGTAGGAAAGACAGTTGTGAATTGCTGATGCCACCCCGTCCCCATCCACCCACAGATGCGCCTTGGCACAGAGAGAGAATCTGTGCACTTAGGAGAGGGAGAACACAGTGACTGTCAGCCTTTGCATTGATCTCAGTGCTGTCTTGTCACAGTAGAAAGCAAAGCCAGGTTGGAACCAAGCTCATGTCAATTCGCAGAGGGCACATTTAGAATAGTCCTAGCCAAAGGGGAATTTCCCATTCCAGTGGCTGGAAGTTGAGTTCCCGCAAGCTTTGTCACTGTACTCTAAAGTACTTTGAGGCCCTAAATAAATTTGAAAAGCAGTCTAGGCCAGGAGGATAGCAACTCCTAGACAAATCCTATTGCTGACCTGGGTGTGGAGTCAGTAGCTTGTGGGGGCAGGCAAACTCCTGAGATACCACCCAGAGTGGCTAAGGCAGTGGTTGTGCAACCCCTCCCCCAGCCCCAGGCAGCACAAATTGCAATTCCAAAACAGATCCTTCCTTCCACTTGAGGAGAGGAGAGGAAAGAGTAAAGAGCACTTCATGTTGAACCTTGGATGTCAGGTAAGCCACAGTAGTATAAGGCACCAGTTAGAGTCATGAAGCCCCCATTCCAGGCCCTAATGACCAGATGTCTTATCTATACATGCCCTGGGCCAGAAAGGAGCCTGTTGCTTTGAAGGAAATGACTCAGTCCCGGCGGGATCCATCACCTGCTGAAAGAGCTTGTGTGTCCTGAATGACAACAGTGATACCTAGGTAGCAAGCCATAGGCATCAGCTGAAGCTCTGAGATGTGCTGGCTTCAGATGACACCCAGCATATTCACAGTGGCTATGGTGAGAAACTCCATCTCCTTGAGAGAAGCAGAGGAAAAAGTAAAGGGGGCTTTGCCTTGCACCTGAGATATCAGCTTGGCTACAGTAGGGTAGAGTGCCAAGAGGGCTCTTGGGGTTCTTGATTCCAGGCATTGGCTCTGGGATGGCACTTCTGGACCTTCCCTAGGCCAGATGGGAGGCCACTTCCCTAAAGAATGAGTCTTAGGCCAGGCAGCATTCATGACAAGTTGACTGAAGAGCCCTAGGATGCTAAGGGAACATAGATGGTAGCCTGGCAGTACTCTCCACGGGCCTTTGGTAGTGTTAGCCACAAGGCGAGACTCCTCTGCTTATGGGAAAGTGAGGCAAGAACAGCAAGGACTGCATCTCATGGTTTGAGTGCCAGTTCAGTCAAAGTAGAGCACCAGGTTGATATCTAAGGTCCTTGAATTGAGTCTCTGGCTTATTGTTAATCTTACTCCACCTAATTTATACATTAAACTTTATCATAGCTATGTATGCATAAGAAAAACCAGCGTCTATATCGGATTTGGTACTATCTGCAATTTCACTGGGAATCTTTATCCACTGACAGTCTTGGAATGTACTCCTTAAGAATAAGCAGTGAATACTGTGATATCTAAGAGCATCGGAAAATTTTTGGTTTACTTTTATCTTTGCTATAAATGTCACTTATTGCAGCTCTTATTTAGTCTAGACTAATTAACATTTGCAGTAGACTTTGTGGAACAGTCAATATAATGAAAATACAAATTTAAATTGTAAAATATGTTGCACATGTACTGCCTTGGGTTTGGATGATGAACCTTGATTGAAAATATAGTCTAGTTAACATAGTTAGCCATAATATGTATACGTCATATTGCCTTTACCACAAGAGATAACAATTTTGCAGAAAACTCAGTTTTATTTGGAAAATTACCACTTTCAATACAAATACTGGGAAAAGTTTCAGCTCCATCTAAGTAAATCATCTTCAGAATAATATCTTAGTGACAATACAAATTAATAATTGCAGTGGGTCAAGTAGGAGTTTTATAAAAATCAAAAATCAAACAAAAAAAAAATGTATCACAGCCTGGGCAACATGGAGAGAACTTATCTCTACAAAAAGGAAAAGAATGGGCCAGGCGCAGTGGCTCATGCCTGTAATCCTAGCCCTTTGGAAGGCAGAGGTGGGTGGATCACGAGGTCCAGAGATCGAGACCGTCCTGACCAACATGGTGAAACCCCGTCTCTATTAAAAATACAAAAATTAGCTGGGCGTGGTGGCGCGCACCAGTAGTCCCAGTTACTTGGGAGGCTGAGGCAGGAGAATTGCTTGAACCCGGGAGGTGGAGGTTGCAGTGAGCCTAGATTATGCCACTGCACTCCAGCCTGGCACCTGGTGATGAAGTGAGACTCTGTCTCAAAAAAAAAAAAAAGGAAAAGAATGAATTAGCTGGGCATGGTGGCGCTCACCTGTGACACAAGCTGCTCAGAAGATTGAGTTGGCAATATCCTCTGAGACAAGGAGGTGGAAGCATCCATTAGAGTAGAATCCCTGTCTCAAAGAAAAAAAAAAAAATGGGCTTCGTGGCTCATGCCTATAATACTAGTACTTTTGGAGGCCAAAGTGGAAGGATGACTTGAGCCTATGAGTTCCAGGCCAGCCTGGACAATATAAATGAGATCTTATCTCTACAAAAAAATAGAAAAATTAGCCAGGCCTGTTGATACCTGGCTGGGACCTCAGGTCCCAGCTACTCGAGTGTGGCTGAGGTGGAAGAACTGAGGCCTGGGAAGTCTAGGCTGCAGTAAGCCATGATTGTACCACTGCACTCCAGCCTGAGTGACAGAGCGAGATCCCGTCTAAGTAAATCAATAAAATTCATGATGCTCAGTGTGATTCAAAAGAGGCAATGAAGTTGTGCTTATCTGCAGATGTCAGCTGGTTCTCTTAAGTCATTATATATTGCTGTTACCTTTTTATTTGGTGAGTAGGTAGGTGACTAGCTCTATGACCTAGAATGTATCCATAAAATTATTTTCAAGGAAAGCAAATGATGTGGTTTTGAAAGGAAAACATTTTCAATTTCAAGTAGAAAACGGATTATGTATTAATCCTTAAAATTTTATATGCTAGTCCCCAATTATACTTTGTATAGCTATAGTATTACATGTTTTGAGCAGAGGAATGAATCTCTGTCTGGTCATCTCAGCCATTTGTCTTTTATTTTCCCCATAGTATAAGACAAGAGGTAAGATGAATGAGCTGCCACTTTTCCACAGGGGGTGTACCAGTGAGATACAGACATTCCTGATGTAGATTTTGGCAGTAGATCCAGGTTGGCATAAAACTCCTCAAAATTTCCCCAAATAACACTTATTGAGGTTTTATATTCTGTGATGATGCCAAACTCTGCTCTTGACTGCATCTCTTTTGTAAAGGCTCTGGGTACATTTTGAATTTAGTCTGATTGGTAGGCTTATTCAATTGCAGAAAAAGCTGCTTTTTCCCGTCACACACATTCTTGCTTTTTCCAAATTACCACCATCCTCATACCTTGGGAGGTGCAGTTAGCTTGGGTATCAAATCCCTTAAGCAAATCTCTTTAAAAAATAAAAATCGATTTTTCACAGTTATTCAAAAATGCATAATAATTTGGAGTTTGTCTACAGGGAGGTATTACTTTCTCAACCACAAGTTCCTTCCCTCTTGCTCAGTCTCCTTGTTAGAAAACACTGTGTATAAACCTTAGGTGCACAGAATAGCACCATGATTCCCTGCAGAGCAGCACATGCTGTGAGTGTCCTGCCTGAAGCAATTGTTCTGCATTCCTTTGGGACACTAGCATTCTCTGAACTAAGATTATGCTTGAAAGCTTGATAATTTGATAAATCTTTTAATTGTGAGCTGTAAATCGCCAAGTTCCTTTTTAGTTTGGTGTTAACAGTATTAGCTCTCTGCAAAGAGCACCCTGAAATGATTAGCCAGAGAGCATCCTGTTATAAGGCCAGACTATGGATTCCCTTTTTTGGACCATCTTCCAGAAGCAGCCAAATTATGTAGACACTTTACTCTTATTATACTGAGGTGAAGAAAGCTGGAATTCTGCCAAATTCTTGGAAGGAATCAAACGGTTCATTTCTTGTCTTTGCAATTGTGTTTGCATTAATGCTGTTTACATAGTGCTGCCTTTAGGTATTTTAGTCCATAGTACCAAGCATGGTCTTTCTTTTCTTCACATAGCAACAATGCTGACATGAGATTTTTCTCTCTTTTCTCATTCTATCATAATACATTTTTTATGTTAGCAAGGAGGAAGTATGGAGTCAACATTTAACAGTGAAAGTTTTTAAATTAATACAGAAATTTTCAATGTGTGCCACAAAAGGGTTTTGTGGTGGCTATCTGACAACAGATAAAATGGGATTCTTTTGCCATTCATGTTATCAGAACAAGACAAATGTTTTTGTCCAGTTACTCAGGAAAGAGGCCAAGAGGTGCTGAAAAATTCTGGAAGAATCACAGAGGGAAGACAGAATTAGACCATGGATTAAAATGATATATATATATGTATAATTGGGGAGATAATTTGAATTCTTGATAGTATGTCATAGTAACATTATGCTTAATTTGAATTTATTGAATTTTCAATATTTACACTTGAATATTAATGTGTAATACAAGCACAGAAATTAATTCCAGGAGGCTTTACACTTTATTTTTAAGATACTTTATTTTTCCTGAAGACATAAATTTGCATGTTTAGATATTTGCTTCTTTGCGTCAAGCAACACTGTCATCAACCTCCTGGTAGTAGCATTTTTTTATGGTTTGAAATCTCATCTAGGCTAATTGGCAGCTGTTTTAGCTTGACTATTCATTATACATCCTGAAGTTTCAGTTTCTTTATCTAGGAAGTAAGTCAACAACATGTTTTTTATGGTATTTTAAATATCAGATGAAATAACATATGAGAAGACAAAATGTCTAGTGTCTTCCCATAAATGTCTCATAAACGTTACTTCATTCTCAATTAAAAAGCAAATATTTATTTAAGGTATAACACAAAAACTAATGGGGAATTAAAAATATCAGGTACATTTGGTTTGAAGTAGCTGTGCCAGTAACCTTTGTTTCTCAACTACTAATCATTAGCATCCTTTTGGAATATACAAAATACAATAGACCTCTCTTAAATATATTTCCCGTAGATCAGCCAATAAAAATGAATTCATAGTATGTTGTGAGGAACTTTATACTTTTTGTCTTGATTCTTTTATATTCCTATTGCCTACAATTTCAGATTTTCAAAACATTTTATCTGAATGGTGTGGTAGCCCTGTTATTTGTAATTACTTTTTATATCCCTATTATTAATACTATAAAAATAAATGATGATGTTAAAATTCCCTATACAAATATCTTCAAAGGTTATTCACGTCCCATTGAATATATCTTAAGTTTTTTTTCATTTCAGTATTTGACTTCAAAGTTTATAAGCATTATTTCTAGCTATTCCTATACATGTAACTTATACTTCAGTCAAATTAAGCTCTTTCTCTTCTCCAGACATGTCTTAAATGCTTTTGCATTCTTTTCCTCAAACCAAACTTTCTATATGGAATAACATCACCACCTGAAACAACCTCTCACCTTTCATTTATTTGACATAATTGTATGCATCTCTCATAATCCAGGTCAAATATAATGTTCTATTCAAACGTATCCCTCGTGATACTGAGAAAGTAATTCATTTTGTTCTTCTCTGGATTCCACCTCTCTCTGTTTTTCTTTCTCTTTGTGTGTGTTATCATATGTAAATGTGGTAAAAATATGGAAATTTCCCTAAGATAGAGCTAGATAGATAGATAGATAGATGATAGATAGATAAATAGATAGATAGGTAGATTCATTACCATATGCCTGGTTTTTAGTTTACCTCCACATATACTTTTGGCTTTATTTACCATAACCTTTTTGATGCTGAGAATACCTAGTATAATGAAATTTAATGAATCCCTTAATCTTTCTTCTGGATTAGATTACTATGTCACAACAATGAGTATTTTTAAATGAAAGGGAATTGAGAAGTAGAAGAAAGAAGTAATCTGGTAAAATAGATATTCTTTCAGGAACTTGATGAACTGGTGCTAGGGTGGAGATTGTAAGTTAGCAGGGTCTGAGCAGAAACGGGCACAATGAATGGAAGTATATGTACATACGAGAGATACTATTTCATGTTCTTGGCTAATGATAACTCTATTCCTACAGGAAATGGTGACATAAAGGCTACTGGGTCACGGGAGAAAAAAGAACACTGTTTTCAAATGCAAAGACTTGACCTCTAATCTCCATAAACGTTCCAAACTGTGCCCTAATAGCACATCTTTGCTCACACAATTGTGACTCTGATCCTCTCAGAAACGTTCAGATTCCTCTCATGACCTCTTTAATCAATTGCAATTCAGTGCGGTTCAAGATCGATGATCTGGCACCTTTCAAAGTTGCCTTTGCCTATTCTGATGCAGATATTGAAAACTCTAGCCAAACTAGGCTGCTCCAGTATTTCACACATGACCTAGTTTTTCAGTGTCACAGTTTCTCATATTCTTTTATCTGACTGGAATACACTTCCATCTAACCTGTCTTCATTCCCCACAACCTCCATCTCTATTTATGTATTGAAATGCTATGCATGCTTCAAGGCATAATTAAAATATCTGTTTTTCCTGGAGGACTTCCGAGATTCCTAGCAGGATGTCACAAATAAGATATAATTTCTTCTTCTTTATATACTCAAAGTAATTTAAATAATTTGTAGAAATCAAAGTATTCTGTTATAATATGTGCATAGTTTTTAATATCCTTTATTAGCCTATGAATACCTAAACACGGAGTATGTATTTTAAAAAATTGCACATTGAATGATCCAAAAAATATTGTAGGAATTCATACATAAATGAGGGGAACTGTTTTCATAAATAAAGTCAGAACAAAATTAAGAAAGTAAATATTAAGAAAGTAAGAAATTAAGGAAGTAATATTAAGAAAGTAAAATCTTTGATTTTTATTTGAAATAGTAGAAAATGTCATTCAATTGTGAGATTAATATGGAATATGTTAAACTGGAATTTGCAACAAAACATCAATTAGTGAGTTTCACATAGATAGTAAAGGCTGTCGGGCACAGTGGCTTATGCCTGTAATCTTGGCGTATTGGAAAGTCAAGGCATAGAAACACTTGAGCCCAGGTATTTGAGGCCAGTCTGGAAAACATAGGGAGACCCCATCTCTACAAGAAAATTAAAAATTAGCTGGGCATGCTGGTTCGTACCTGTAGTCCCTGCTACTTGGGAGGCTGAAGTAGGAGGATCGCTGAACCAGAAGCTTGATGCTATGAGCTGTGATTTTGCCATTGCACTGCAGCCAGCATGACAGAGCAAGACCCTGTATTTGAGAGAGAGAGAGAGAGAGAGAGAGAGAGAGAAAGTTGACAAATATCAGGAAAACAACCAGCATGAGAAAAGAAACATCATAATCAACAATTTTATAATAAAACAAATATTAATTCCTTTTGCATCAAAATCCACGAAATCTCTGAGGAGTTCCGATGTCTGATTAATGCTGGTTCCCTCCCACAATCTCTTTAGTGAGAGTAGGGGAGTAAAATTTTTGATGGTTGTGTATCTTGAATTATCTATCAAAAGGCCATCACTGGATTTCCTGCTCATTAAAACCTTAATTCTCTCACCCCTGGGCTGTCAGTAATTTCTCTATCAAGATCAGACTTGGCTACTTTATTCAAATGCATTCATTTGACATCCAAAAAGTACATTCATTTGAAACAAAAAAAAAAAATCACTCTTTTCTTGCCTCCCAGAGCAATCCAGTTTATCTCTAAGATTGTACTAAAAGACAAAATTAAATTTCAAGAAAAAATTAGAAAGAAACATATAATAACACATATGGAACCCAGAAAAATAACAATACTCATTTTAGGTAATGTTTCTCTTAGAAAATTCTAATTTGTTCAGATATGCCATTTTTTAAATTTAATATTCCATATACAAGTTTAATCCACTTTTAATTATTATTTTGTATTTGAGATGCTTTCTTATCAGCCCATCTTGTGTATAGTATGTGATCTGGTATAATCATCTCATTAAATTATGAAATCCTCAACCAGTATCTCTAGCCTTTAACAGAAATTACTGTACCACACACAATGATTTTATAAAATAAAGGTGGTAATGAGAAGGGGACAATTAAACATCATCAGGAAAATGTCAAGTTGATTTTCTTTCCAACCAATTCAATCCATGACATAAAAATTTCTGTTTTAAACTAAATTGATTTAACCTTTAACTTCAACAGATAAAGAATAATGTTTCAAATTTATTATTTGAAATGCATAATCGCAGATAAACCTGGAATGCATTCAGTGTGATGCTATGTTAAATAGAGAAACAAGAAAAAGTGAAATGTATGACCTTGTTTTAACTAATCACTCATTGTACTTATTGGGAGAGATCTCAGTCCTCCCACCTCTTAACTTCTACACAATGGCTAAGGAAACAGAGTAACACAGCCCTTTCTATGGAATGTACAACAACAAAATTCTGTCAGTATTCACTCTGCCAAAGTGCTATAATTAGAACTTGCTGGAAGTGAAATTACAGAGATAAATAATTATATTTTCTCTATTAATAACACATGTGGGAATACAATAGAGATAAACACAGTGAGAGAGAGAGAGAGAGTACTCCTTCTGTCTAACATCTCTGATAAAAAACCGCACCAGAAACAGGCAGTAAACTTAGTATGCAAGTAGTAACTCTCTCCCATGAACCCAGAGCTCCCCAGTTTGTCAGTGTCGAGAAAGAAAGAGTCCCAGGCATTCTTAGGAAATCAATGACAGCGCCATGTTAAATGCTCCTTTGTGTGTTATTACAGGTCAATCTAAGAATCCCTTTATCTTCATTTCTCATCACTTTGCTATTTTCTCTATGAGTTTTTAGTTTTCCTTACTGGTATATCATGATTAAGCAAACATCAGAACTGACAGCAAAATGCAGGTGGATTTTATGGGCAAATATGAAAAACAACGTGACCTACAAATAGTACTGGGGATGTGTTATATAGAATGTGCTTTTCCACAGAAAAGACTGAGTTGATAGTTGTAGAAAAATACTTATTTCATCCAAATTACCCGGAAGAACTCTATTATGGAAATTGAAGCTGTTTTGTTTGCTTTGTTTGTTGTTGTTGTTGTTTTGTTTTTGATGTGTTTGTTTTGTTTTAAAAGGAATGTGGTGCTTGCTCACAGAGGAACACTCTCAACACAAAAATGCCTCTAGGTCACAGCTGGATTGTCCAGTGCGCCAGCTCTTCCTTACTCTGTTCCTTCATATAATTAGTCTCCAGAAATCCTGTCAATCCTATACCTCCAGCCAGCTCAGACTTGTCCAGGCATATTGGTAAAGCTGGAGTCTTGAGCTCAAGGTGGATCTAACTTCTTGAAGAATCAGAAGCTAGAATGAGCAAAATATAACTAAGAGGCCAGCTGTATGGTTTCAGGGACATGAGTTACCCTTTAAATCTCTAGGCTGGTTGAGAAATGTTCTCATTCAGATGTGAGCACCAGTCTTACATGGAATGGCCTATTAAGTAAAGACAATCTGTGCATGTTAATGAAGTAAAACCCAGATAAGCTTGTAACACAGTTCCCATTTGTTCTGAAGGAAGAGAGAGAGAGAGAGAGAGAGAGAGAGAGAGTGTGTGTGTGTGTGTGTGTCTGTGTGTTATGTTGGGGTACAAGGAAAACCAGAGAATGGAATAATGTAATACAGCTTGTATTACTGGAAATTCTGTATGAAACGAAAAGCAGAGTCTTTTGTGACCTACCTAATATACAGAGGAAACATGTCCTGTATTTTCTCCAAATTGGTTGGTCTTTGGACAGCATCGTAGCAGCAGTTAAGGCTCCTTTCCATGAGCCGCACACTTGAAGCACAGTAGAATCTTGTGCTTTCTGAGATTCATTTCCTCCAACGCTTTTATGGTGTAGAATCATTCTGCTTTTTCCACAAGACCGTCTTTTTTCCTACACTTTTGTTTAACGTGAGCAACAATTACAATTTTAAAAAAGCAAGTATTACTACTTGTAAACTATGGTCAATCTATTTGGCGTTTCTACAGTTATCTAGCACTTTAGGCAAATAGCGTCTGGATATTAGAATAAGTGGGGATTTTATGATTTCTCATCCATAATCTGGCTCCCAGGTGAGATTTTGTAATGAAACCAAGTGTTAAACTATGTGCTTTCCAGGATCTATGCTATGGTGTGAATGTGTGTATCCCCCCAAAATTCATATGCTTAAATTTTAATTCCCAAGGTGATGGTATTAGGAGGTGGGGTCTTTTGGAGTTGGTTTGTTCTTGAGTGCTTTGCTCTTATTAAGGAATAAGTATCCTTATAGAAGAGGCCCAAGACAAACCTCTTTCCATTCCACCACATAAGACCACAGTGAGAAGGCACCTTCTATAAACCAGAAAATGGGTCATTACCAGAGACAGAATCAGTTGAGATTTTGATCGTGGAATTCCCAACCATAAGACTGAAAGTAAATTTCTATTTATGTGTTACCCAGTTTATGGTATTTTGTAATAGCAGTTCAAATGGACTAAGGCAATCTATCAACACTCAGATACATAAAGTGATTCAGCTTCTTCCTGTAGTATGGAGAAAGCTCCTCTCTTGGTTCCATCATCATGCTGGGATAGAAGACTCTCAATTCTGAGGGCCTGGGGTAACCAGCATTGTGATTGGTTTAGGTGAAATAATCTGCCAAGAATTAAAGCTTTGCAGGAATAAGTGGGCTCTAGCACTTGATTCCTACATGAAAAAGGAGGCCTGTGCCACCTCTCTAAACATCTGTCTTGAACACCATCATTTCACCAGTCAACAATTATTTCTAACATCTCTTGAAGGCAGAGAAGCTTGATTGATATACTTATGACAGGGACAGGAGACAGGAAAATTCTGCTCGGAAAAGAGCCAGTCTGGTGAGGGCCCCACCCTCAAGCATGGAACCACGGCCCAAAGAGAGAACATGAATTGCTGTTTTTCTGCTGGAATATTGCCTTTTCCAAAAGCACTCATGACTCACCTGTCCCCCATCCTGTACCCCTAAAATGCTAAAATCCCAGTGAAACTGGCAGAGAGAGAGGAGAAGAGGAGAAGTGGCTGAATATCAGAGACTATGGCTTGATGTTGGAGAGATGCAGCTTGACTTCAGAGGGACTGCTTGATGGCATGACTTTGGAGAGGAGTCCAGCTGGACTCTGGGAGAAGATCACCTTCCCACTCCGTCCCCTACCTAGCTCCCCTTCCAGCTGAGAGCCACTTTCATCTGCAATAAAATCCTCTGCATTCACCACCTTTCAATTCATTTGTGTGACCTGATTTTTTCTGAACGCTGAACAAGAGCTCAGGTACCATGGGTACAGATGCCAAAGGCTGTCACAATGACCCTCTGCCCTCTCTGACAAAGAGCAACCACCTCATGCAAAAAGGCAGAGGGCTTGATGAGCTGTTTAACACTTAAGCTTTTTGTGGATGGCAAACCTAAAAAAGCACTCCAACACCTGCCCTCTGGGGCTTTGTGGGTCATAGGCACTCCCTGTTAGATGCTGCAGGAGGCTCACGTGGAGTTTTGCTCCTGCCAACACTTAAAGGCATTCACTCCAGCTCCTGCACCCACTCACCTGTGCTCCCCCTCCTGCAAGGGGTGGAACACAGCAGGACCCTACAAGAGGAGTCTGCTCCTGCCAGCATGGAAGTGGACAGCTAGTTCTAGCACCTGTGCACTCCAGTATCTGCCTGCAAAAAGGTCAGGAAAAATTTCCTGCTTCATTTGGACCTTATGAAAATTCTATTATAATTTCTTTAATTTTCTCAGTGATGTAAGGATGTCATCAGTTGAGAGTGGAGATAGAGAAGAAGGGCTAGAGTTGGAGAAAAGAGGAAGGGTGTGAAATTGACATATAAGATAGTGGGAACATGGATGAATTCAGGAATAAAGTTTTATTTATTTGCAGTATTAGGTGCCCATTAGTAGTTACCAGTCATGATTTTAAGTTTGTTCACTTTGGTGGTGCATTTTTCTCCAGACACATTCAACTGCATGAATGCAGATGTGGAATAGGCAAAGAGGTGCATTTAACTGGAATTAGAGTTACATACCGTAACCAATGCTGAAGTATTTTCAAAGAATATACAACATAAAGTATACAACACTGTTTGTGATCCAAACTGTATGTTTCCAGTTTCTTCTTATCTTCATTGTTACTTATTTAAGTTGATAGTCTCAGAGATCCCAATTGGAACATGCTATTTCATTACCAACCTGTGTAAAATAATCATTTCTATTTATTCTATCTCTCAGCCCCACCCCCACTACCAACACCAAAGCACTCATCAAAATTATAATTAATATATTTATGTGCTGTTTATCACTCTATATTTTTGAACTTATCTGTATCAGACATACATGATTTTTTGTTCACCATTCTATTCTCGGCATCTAGCACAAAGTCTGGAGTATAGCAGATACTCAATACATATTTATAGAATGACTGTATGAATGAAGAAATGAATATGAGCAAATAAGTAACTGAAGGAAGGTAAAGATCTGGCTATGGTTTGTATCTTACAATTTTCTGATTGTGATGAATTATATAGAAATAGGTGGTTTAACACCATCCCTTGTGATTTCATAATACTTAGCCTGTTGCCTTGGTGAGTAATCAGGAGTAGAACAAGCCCAATCTAGTATGTGACCCTTCTTTCCCCATCATTATTGGAATATTATACAAGCAGTAAACCATTCATTTGAAATGAAATAGTTATCTAAATAACTCTTTAAGAACACTAAGATGGGAATTTACTTTCATTTGAGTTGAGAATTCTGGTTTAATATAAGCTGGCTTTACAGCTCTTTTCTGTTTTGGTCCCACCCTCAGTAGGTTTGGCAATCTTTCTAAGCTATTATATTTGGCAGGGCTCCAAATACAAAGTCTGGGTTAAAGCTGCAGGCAACTCCTCCCAATTGGCTGCTTCACATGATGGGTAAGAGTTAGGATCTTTGGAAACTTCTTTTTATACATTCATACATGCACAGACTTACTTATTTTTATTTACTACTCTCATTTCTTAGCCCATGTCTTCTCTGACTCTATTTCTTTTTCTTGTCTGTGTGTTAACCTATGCTGCCTGGCAGGTCTTTTACAGGTCACATACTCTTATTTTATGTTTTCTGCTTACTTAGATCCCAAGACTACAGCCACAGTATTCTTCAAATATTCTTCATTTAGACCTGGTGTTCTTATAACATTAACATCAACGAAAGTCAGATTTTCAAAAATATGCAAGAGATATATTTTATTAAGTATACAAATGACACATTTACAAAAATAATTTGGAAAAACTTACTCATTTAAAAAATAGGAAATTATCTGTCTCTTTTTCTTCTTTTATTCCTGTTAAATGTATTTTCCAAAAACTTTGGAGAAATTTTCTGCTTTACTAAGCAAAAATTACAATCAAAATTTTATTAACAAAAGTCTTGTGATACTCAGGACCATTACTATTAGCATTGTTACTGCATTAAGAATATAGAACGTTTAAGACATAGGACTTGGCAATAGATCATGTTAGATTCATCAGAATTGTTTCGTTTGAAAACAAAGTATTATGTGAGATTTCTTGCTTTCTTTCTAATTTCTACTTTCTTCCAGGGGCTATACCAAAACTTCTTTCCAGTGTAGTCAATAAAGGCCTACTCATTATTCTGTTTCTACAGTAAGTGAAGCCTGAAGTACACTTTGGCTCACTTATCCATCATGATTCAAGCAAGTGAAATTTTAAAACCAAACTATCAGATAATTGCCCCAAATCTCTATATATTTTAGTATGTGGACACAGTCTATAAAATATTTTGGAAGTGATTATTTGCTTCATATTAAAGCAGCTGATTCCCAGGATAAATTCAATCAAAGTGATTTGTCATCACCATTGATTGATGGTAAGTAGAAATCCTGGGACTTTGGCATCACATACTCAACTTTAAAATTTTGCAGAACTTATAATTGCTACTTTCAGGAGTTTATCCATTGAAGTACAGAGGAATTAGAGACGTTTCAGAATCAAATGGATCATTCAGCAACAGTAATGACTTAAGAAAAGACCTTTACAGAGATTAATATCAGACAGGGAGAAAGATGTATCTGACCCACATCTTGATGAGAACTTTCTTAAAAATATGTCCTTAGTAATTATTAGGAATGTGTGAGGCTAACTATGTTTTGTTTTGTAACTCTTAAATTTTAACAATAATTATATTCAGAAAAAAAAATGCCAGTGAATTTTGCCAAACATTTCTCGCGCTTAAATTTTAATCCTAGGCAAATTCTAATGGAATGCACTGCATATGATTCTGATTTATTTTTACTTATTCAATCATTACATCACGCAGAGACTGTAATGAAGCACTAGACTGTACTTTTCTTGGTCTTTTTAACACAATTTCTATAGGAAGCAAATAGGCCTTGAGCTACTTGCAAGATTCAAACTGCCTGCAAACTGCATGGTCTATAGATTGAAGAGTCTTACAATTTTCCAGATGATGGTAAGCAAGACACAACAAATGAGGATGCTTTTTATTATTAAATTATCATTCTTACTCTGAAAATGGAAGGAGAGATAATGCCTCCCTATATAATCTTCATAGCTTTAGGGACTGAGGGAACAAATTTAAAGTTAAAAGCACCACAGAAACAGGATTGTAACAAGATGGTGGTGGAGGAGGAATCACCAGATACCACACACATATAATAATTATTCTAGCAGAATCTGTTTGGTGTAACTATTTTGAAACTATAGACTCCACTGAAGGCTTATGATTTACAGCGGAAGTCCTGGCTAACAAATTACAGATAAATATCAGTCAATTTCAGCTCTTACGTTGACAGCAGCTACCCATCCCTAAACCCTATCCTGGAAGGCAGCCATGCTCTTGTTCCTAGAGCAGCTTGCATGCAGCACGCAAAAACAAGAGTAGGCAATAAGGACCTGTTCCCAAATATTGGGGAACTGTGTTCTGATAACTGATTGCTGTGTTTGATTATAGAGGTACAGATACAGAGGCAGACAGCTGTCGTTTTGCACCCCCCATTGTTGTAAGTGCCTCAAATCTCTAGTTGAAATGGTTTCAAAGGGATATAAAGGACTAGTGATTCTTAACCTGCTTTATTCTTATCTTGTCCTTGTTTTAGGGGATAGACATTAAGCACCAGAACATTCAAAAGCAATCACATACACAGAAAAAAACTGGAAAATCACTATGCATGCCCATGGAAGTGTACAGGATCAGGAAAGACGTAAAAAGATCTCAAGATTACGCCTTAGGCTGATCCTCAGCACAAAGACAGCTGACGTCAATTTAAAAAGAAAAACTAAAAACATCAAATGCTGAGAAAGGGGAAAAAATCTGATTTCCTGGAATTTACTCATTATTAGATTCAAATATCCAGTTTTCAACAAAGAAAAATCAGAAGGCATATCAAAAAAAAAAAAAAAAAACAGTAAAAATGACATAGCCAAAGGCAAAAAACAAACCAAGCGACTGTCACTGAGGACAATTTAAAAGGTTTGAAACAAGTTTCTTAAAAATTGTTAACAGAACTAAAGAAAGACATGGAGAAAGTGATGAAAATGATGTATGAACAAAATGGAAAATAAATTAAAAAGATAGACAAGTCAATATAAGACAAAAAATATTCAGAAGCTTAAAAGTACAGTAACTGAAATAAAAAAATCATACGTGGGTACAAAGGCAGATTTAGACAGAAGGAAAAATTGGTGAACTTGAAGATTAAACAGATGGAAGGAAGATTTGGCGAATTTGAAGACAGGATAATTGAGTCTCAGGAAGAGAAAGAAAAAAGATTGAAGAATAGTGGAAAGAGCCTAAGAGACCCGTGAGACACCATCAAGCAAACCAACTTATGCACAGCAGCAGTCCCAGAAGGAGAAAAGAAAGAAAGGGCCGGAGATGATATTTGAAGAAATAAAGGCTGAAAAGTTTCAAATTTCATAAAAGGCAATATAAACATCAAAGAATATCAATAAACTCAAAGTGAAATGAAGTCAAAGACGCTTACATTGAGACGCATTACCATCAAAATGTCAAAAGCTAAAAATAAGAATCTTGAAAGTAAAAGGAGATGAGTGTTATCACATACAAGGAATTCATAATAAGATTAGCAGTACACCTAAGAAACTTTGAAGGCCAGAAGGCAATGGGTTGATATACTGTCATATCTAAGATATCATGGGTTCATTTCTTTACCACCATGATAAAATCAATATGTCAATAGAACAAGTCACATGAATTTTTTTATTTTCCAGAGCATATAAATGTGTACATTAGTATAGCCTATCAAGTGTGCAATAGTATATCTCTAATAAAAGCTACATCCTTAACTAAAAAAAACTTTGTTGCTAAAAATGCTAATAATCATCAAATCTTAAAGCAAGATTCAATATTTCTTATTGGTGGAGGATCATAACTTCTTATTGATAATTGATGACTGATTAGAGTCATGGTTGCTGAAGGCTGAGGTGGCTGTGATAATTTCTTAAAATTTAGATTGTATGTTAAATAAATAAATTACATTTATTAAATTTAAATAAATTTTGCCACATCAATTAAAGTTCCCTTTCACAAAATATTTCTTCATAGCAGGAGACACTATTTGCATTCTGCCTTCAGTAAAATTTCTTTCAGAGTAAGAGTCAATCCTCTCAAACTTTGTTGTTTCATCAATTATGCTTACGTGATTATTTTAAACCCTTAGTTGTCATTTCAATAACGTTCTGAATATCTTCAACAGGAATAAATTTTATCTCAACAAACCAATATCTTTGCTCATCTGTAAGAAGCAACTATTCATTCCTTAAAGTTTTATCACAAAATTGTAGCAAATCAGTCACATCTTCAGGCTCCATGTTTAATTCCAGTTCTCTTGCTCTTTCCATATGTGCAATTGCTTCCTCCAATGAGGTCTTGAACCCCTAAAAGCAAACAAGAGAGTTACAATTAACTTCTTCTACACTCCTGCTAATGCTGATATCTTATATTTTTAATTTTTAATTTTTGTACATACATAGCAGGTGTATGTATTTATGGGTTATATGAGATATTTTGATACAGGTATGCAATGTGTAAAACTCCCATCAAGGTAAATGGGGTATCCATCACCTCAAGCATTTATCCTCTGTGTTTCAAAAATCCAATACTGTTAGTTATTTAAAATGTACAATTAAATTATTTAGTAATTAACAAAAAAACTAAAAGACTTGTACAATGAAAACAACAAAACATTGCTGAAAGAAATTTAAAAAGACACAAATAAATAGAACATCTCAACTTTATGGATTGGAAGACTTAATATCTTTAAGATGTCAGTACTATCCACAGTGACCTACAGATTCAGTACAACAGTTTTAAAGTCCCACTGATGTATTTGTAGATACAAAAACAATTCTAAAAGTTTTTATATAGAATTTCAAGAGACCCTGAATAGCCAAAATAATCTTTAAAGAGAGGGACAAAGCTGCATAATTATTCTCTGATTTCAACACTTATTACAAAGCTACAGTTGTCAAAACAATGTAGTTCTGTAACAAAGACAGGTATATTGTCCAATGGAATAAAATAAAGAGCCTAAAAATAAAACCATGCATATATGGTAAATGATTTTTAACAAAGGAGCTAAAATTGTTCAACAGCAAAAAAAAGAAAAAAAAAATCTTTTCTACAAGGAATTCTGGGAAAACTAAATATTCACATGCAAAAATGAAGTTGGACCCTTACCTCACACTATACACAAAAATTAAGTAAAATGAATCGAAGACCTAAATGTAAGACTCAAAACTGTAAAACTCCTGTAAGAAAACAAAGGGAAAAAGCTTTATGACACTGGATTTGGCAACGGTTTAAATATGACACCAAAGATACAGGCAACAACAACAAAAATTTACACAAAGCCGACTTCATGAAAACTCAGAATTGTTTGTGTTTTAATAAGCCACCATTAACAAAGTAAAAATGCAACCTACAGAATGAGAAAAAAAATATTAGCGAATTATATGTCTGGTAAGGAATTAATATCTAGACTATATTTCTAAATAAAGTATATTTCTAAAGTTCATGGACAAAAGAAAACAGTAACAAATGAACAAAGAATTTGAGTAGTAACTTATCCAAAGAAAATATGCAAACTACAGATAGAGACGTAAGATGCTCAACATCACCAATCAGGGAAATGCAAATCAAAGTTACCTTGAGATACCACCTCATGCCCATTAAAATGGCTAGTCTCAGAAAAGCCAACCAACCAACCAATCAGACAAACAAACAAAACAAAACAGAAAACAGAAAATAACTACTGCTGGGAGGAGTGGAGAAACTGGAACCATTGTACACTGTTGAGGATAATGTAAAATGGTGCAGCTTCTATGAAAAACCGACAGTTCATAAAAAATTAAATAAAGAATTAACATATGATTCAGCAATTTCTGCTTCTGGGTATATAGGCAAAGTATTAAAAGCAAGGTCTTGAAAATATGTTTGCACACCCATGTTTACAGCAGCGTTATCTACAATAGGCAAAACATGGAAGCAACCCAAGTGGCCATTGACAGATAAATAAATTTTTAAAATATAGTATGTATATATATATATGTATGTGTGTATGTGTGTGTGTGTATATACAAATATATATACACATTTATATATCTATATTTATATATATATATATCCATGTATATCTATATCCGTGTGTGTGTGTGTGTGTGTGTGTGTGTGTGTGTATAATGGAACATTAATTGGCCTTAAAAAGGAAACAAATTCTTACTTATGTGGCAATATGGATGAACCTTGAGGATACTGTTCTAAGTGAAATAGCCAATCACACACAAAAAATACTGTTCATTTGTATGAGGTATTTAGAGTAGCCAAGTTCACAGTGACAAAGTAGAATGGGGGTTAGTAGGGGCTCAGGGAGAGAAAAATGAAGGTAGTTTAGTGGGTATAGAGTTTCAATTTGTGAAGATAAAAAGAGCTAAGGAGATGGGTTTTGGTGATGGTAACACAATAATAAGAAAGTACTTAATACTGCTGGAATCTAGACCTAAAAGCAGTTAAGATGGTAAATTTTATTTTATGCATATTTTACTATACTGATCAAAATTTGGGAAAAAAAGAGTACCAGAGTTATGCAAGCATCCCTTTTAGTTATACTCATAGATGTGACAAAAATGTTTACATTAATGTAATTTTAGTATTTGTATTCATGTTTCATACACACTTGAGTTACCATTATACTGCTTGTGCAAAAATATGTCCTACCTCCTTTCTTGAGATAATGGATAGGATCACTTCCTCCCTGTATTAACTTCTGCTTAAATGTTGTCTCCTTAGTGAGCTCTTTCTGACCAACTTATGAAGAATTGTTTTCTCCCATCAGATCCCACAGTCTCCTTGATTTTTATTATTGTTAAGTAAAATATTTCATATTAAAACATATTAATCTGCTTACTTCTTTATAATCTGGCTCCCAACTTGACCATAGCCCACTGAGGGCAGAAATACTGTTCCATGCACCTCTTGTCTTCTGCAGAGAGAACAGGGGTTCAAAAAAATTTACTGGACAAATGGAAGAGTCATATAATGCACTAAAATGGCAGGAGGCTATCTCTCCTAGCTGTGAACATTTCAGAGAAAGGGCCATTTACTTGCTATCAGGGATTTTTTTACATAAGACATAATCAATACATATTAATAAGAAAGAGCTCAAGTGAAAGGATATTCTTCCAGAAATGTCTAATATCTTCCAGAGCTGAATTGGCGGGGGTAACAGTTTCAGTGACTGACATAGTTACAGATGGAAACTTTGCATAAGACAGTGAATGAAATACAACCAACTGCAAGAAGCTAGCTCATTTGCAGTTCATTGTTTTCATTAAACATACCCATCAATCAACTGAAACCAGCTGCTCAATTTTCAGAAACTACGGGTAACATTTTTTACTGAAAAGGATAATGAACTTATGACAAAAATATCATGTGAGCCTTTAAATCAGATTACTCTGCTAAGCTTTCATTAAGCTAACAAATTTTTTTTTTTCATTTAACTTTTGAATTTGTCTTGAGTTCTAATAACCTTCATGGGTCAGACAAAAAGAAATCTTGTTTTAGTGAAGCCTTTATATTCTGCTTCTGATAGATGAACACAGTTGAGATAATCCTGAACGATTTTGTTTTTCAGTTTAAAAATGTAATTTTAATCACAAGAACACATTTCAATTACTACTCACCTATTTGACTGAATTCATGCCTGACTCTAAACCACATGATTTACAGACCTCATAACTCAATCAGGCTTAGTCTTCTCACTGCTCCTTAAGTGTGTGCCAACCAAGTTAGTATTCTTTTAGCATAGTTTTTCATCACATCCCAGATTCCTTAGGGATTTAGGATTTCCAAAATGGTTTTCTATGACCAATTATAATGCTCAGAACAGCTCAGTTCTCTCTTTGTGTGACATACAGAATTCGTAAGTAAGGTTTGATCAGAGCTTTAGCTCTAAGTTTCTCCTGTAGAAGCTGACTTTTCATATTCACAAGCTGTGTGAGTAGAAATTACGTGTCAGTTCTGTGCCTTACTCTTTATTTATATGGTATAATAAATGCATCTGGCAAAAGCATTCAGAACTAAAAGAAGCCTATTTCCCTACTGCAGACTTGGATTATTCATACATTAGCCACTTTCTCCTACTTTCGATCTATCTCTGCTATCAGAACGCACCTTATTTAGTAGCATTAATTGGACATATAGATGTGCCTTTTTCTTAAGCTAAATAATTCTGCAGTGTTGATGTTCCCTGATCTAAAACTGGACTCATTATGTTAATTTCAATGGGTAGGCTGCAGAAACCCTGTCTGTCTAAGCTTTATTCTAGGAATGGCTTGGTTTTAGAAGTAAATGACTCTGCTAAAGTAGGTCTGAACTCTTTCGGCAAGACATTTGTCTGAAAGGAAATATGAAGACTAGCTTTTAATTTGGCATTCTATTTAATCTATTAATTGAGCACCTGCAAGTCTGACAAAATAAGCTCCAAATTAAATCATGCCTTCCTTGCATTCAAGCGGTCAAATCTGAAAGAAAATATAGATATGGAGGCAATAACCAAAAACAATATACAAAAGACACACACGAACGTGAACAGGCATTATGGAGGATGTCCCATTAAGAATGAGGTAGACTTCAATGCTCATATAAAAGTAAATAAATGGTCCATGCAGAAAGAATATAGTGAGCAAAGATGTAAATATATAAAAGTACACGGAAGATCTAGGGGACAGAAAATGGTTCCATCTAGTCTGTTGGTCAATCATTGAAACTCAGAGGTTCTGGGTGGCAAATAAGCCTGGGTATCCATCTGCATTCACTCAAGTGAGTGAGAGATCTTACTGATTACATCACTGGCTCTAAAATGTTAGTGTCCTTAAGATTAACTGAAAAGTTTGTTAAACATAAATTGTATGATTGATCCACAGAGTGAAGTAAGAAATATGCATATTCAATGAGCACCTCAGGAAATTTTGATTCAGATCAATACCATTCAGGTCCAGGAAAGTAGGGCCCCTGCTGCAGGTCCTCACATCAGAGGCTCCTCATGTTTTGGAGTGCCTTTCTCAAAACTTTCTAATCTTCTCTTAACTGCTTGGAATCAGCTGTTCTGGCTGTGTGGCACATACCAGGACCCATACGGGCTTTGGTCCAGTTTCTCTGAGTCCTCTTCAAATCTTTCTCACAGTCATGGGTTCAACATATGTCCTAAGGACCTATGAGGTTTTTTTTCATGGATCCAGTATTTCCTCCATAGGATTAGGTTAAGATTGGGCTATGATCATAGAGCTGGCACACTAATTTAGATGAAACTCACATTAGACTCCAGACAAGTTTAGCCCTCCAGACTACCTACAGCTCTGACACCTAGGCTCTAAACATAACTACAGACCTGAGAATCAGCTTTTGACCTTCTGTTGGCTGTCATCTATCTGTGTTATGCCCCTATGCTCTATAGCACCTAAGTGTGACAGATGTGATTGCAAGCATTCTGTAATCTGCATAGCCCTCACTACTGAAACCAAAGGAAGTTTTCCATTACCTTCACCAATTTTGTGTCATGAGTCAGGCAGTCCTTCATTGGTAGTCGTGTGCTGCCCCATAATGTCAATGGGCCATTCTGATTTACGTTTCTTTTTTGACACTGAGTGATGCAGTCACCTGTTGCTCTTCTAGGTCAGTCTTAAGCCATGTCAGTTGAGGGATGGATATTCCTATGAATTCTATGTAATTTGGTTCCACAAATGTTTGTTGAGTCCCTATTGTATTCTAGACGTGGTTCTAGGTGTGAGAACATAATGCTCAATTAAGTCAGGACTCATATGCTCAAGGAGATCAAAGTTTGTGAGATGAACACATAAAATAGGGAGTAAATGTTTTTATGGTGTATTATTGAAGAATAGAAAACACAAATTACTAGGGGAACATAGATAAGCAATAGCAAATAGGGGAACATAATAATAAATAAATAAATAAGGGAAAAATAAATACTTAGATACATACATACATACATACATACATACATAAAGGAACATAGTAAGCAATAATTCTGCCTGAACTTGTATTTAAATCAACCCAGAAAATGTTTTTAAGTAAGCAATTATTTATTCATTCAAACAGGAAATATTTTGGTGCATGTCTACCATGTGCTAGATATTATACTAATCACTGACAATGGAAAAAACTGTCAAAGAATGACATGAATAATACACAGTTACACACAGAAACAAGTTGAACAATAAATGAACATTTCTTCGGCTGTGATCTTCCTCAGGGATATGTCCCTCCTCGGTTTATAATAAAGCCAAGCTTTTTTTTTTTTTTTTCAGATTTTTTGAATATGTGAAAGGAAAAAGATTTGATGTTTTTACAATTTAAAGAGCAGAGAAACAACAAACAAACAAACAAACAGAACAACATTTATCTCAGGCCCTTGCTGGGAAAATATCACTTAGAGCTTTCCTTTGAAGTAATTTTCTCCCTAATTGCAAACTATCCACAGCAAGTTTGTTTAGAGTTGCTCCCTATTAGACTGATGAGTTGCTTGTCAAAGCTTTAAGAGATGAAAATAATCTGAATGATGAGGAGCTGGATAAGATAGCATCCATAAGTATAAGTTTCTGTCTATATTTTGACAGCATTCTTAACAGCAGATCTCTTCATTGAACCCTGTATGGAGGAATACTCCTACAAGTTAACCCAGTGAGATGTTGGTTTGTTATTATTCCAGGCTCATCTCATCATTAGAAGGAGTTATTCATTGTGCTTATTTGTTGAGTTCCTGTAACATAACACATCCTGTTTGTCAATTGAAATAGTGCACTCTGAAAATAGCAGCAATTATTATTCTTATTATTGCCAATGTTTTATTTGTTACATATAAAGGACCTCCTGAACATCACATTTATAAAATAATAATTAATATCATAGGTTTTTTAAGCCATTTATTAATTTACATTGTGTACTTTGCCAAAGGAGATCTTAGTGTTTGAAAACCACTGACTTGACCAATGTGGCTGATTTATTCAGGACAGGGAACAGTTGAAAGGATACAAGATGAAACTTTTCATTGCATCAAATTTGGCAACTTTTCTTTGTGTCATCTTCAAAACATACAACTAATGAACAATCATGTTACAAAACAGTTGACCTTTCATTCCATTTAAACCCTGTGTGGAAACCAAAAATATGGAAGTGAAAACATTTGTGATGTCATTTCTTCAAGACACTGAAATATGAAGCCAGTTAGTGGTAGTCAATATTGTCTTTTTGAAATGACAGCTACCATTTAAGTATATATACACACACATATATATGTTCATTCTGATAGTGACTCTAGGTTTTATACACACACACAGAGGAATACGCATGCACATACACACACAAATAGCATAATACAGGGTAAATATGTATATAATTCAAGCTTAATAGAGTGCTATGTTATGTTGTCACTTCGTAAAATGATTTATTGGCTTGGACTTTGGACATATTTAGGCTTTCTCTCTAAATGATATTTTAGTTGAGATAGCTTCCAGAAGAAAATTGGATTCCACAGAATTTTGTCTTTGAACTTCAGCTTCACATTAGCTATCACTGACAAGTATAGAAATCCATGCACAAAAATCTCAATGACCTACACACTATCACCTTCAGGTATTTTGCCATAAAGAGCAAAATGTGGCTGCCTTATTCCAGAACACTTTAAGATATATATTTTTATCACCTTAAGACGTGTAAGAATCATGCGGAGGCCTTTGAAATATAGAGAGTTCTAACCTCTGCAGGATTTTAGTGTGGAAGAAGACTCTAACAATACTCAGCCTCACTCTGAGACACATTGCCTGTAGAGAGAAGACCTAATGATTAGAATCTAAAATTATAATGTCTCTTTATATTTGATAGTGAATTTTTTTCTTAATTATCTCTACATCAATTTCATGGTCTCATTAAATTCTGGATCAGATCTCCAAAGTAAAATGCAGGCATTTGAGGAGCAAAGATATTAGATTGAAGTGTAGAAAAAGGATTAGATCTCAATTTATTTTAAAAAATTGATCTTTTTATTTTTTTCACTTTTTCACTATGTTTTATGTGTTTTATAATATAAAACATATAAAAGTATAATATAAAAAATACAAAAGCAATGCAACAAAAGTCACATTTGACAAATTGGATCTAATTAAATTCAAGAGCTTCTGCACAGCAAAAGAAATTATCATTAGACTGAACAGGCAACTTACAGAATGGGAGAAAATATTTGCAATCTATCCATCTAACAAAGGGCTAATATTCAAAATCTAAAAGGAACTTAAACAAATTTACAGTGAAAAGAAACAAATGGACTCATCAAAAAGTGGGCAAAGGGTATGAACACATGTATCTCAAAATAATACATTTATGCGGCCAACAAACATATGAAAAATACCTCAGCATCACTGATCATTAAAGAAATGAAAATCAAAACCACAAAGAGATACCAGTCACACCAGTTAGAATGATGACCATTAAAAAGTTGGAAAACAACAGATGCTGGAGAAGATGTGGAGAAATAGGAACATTTTTACACTGTTGGTGGGAGTGTAAATTAGTTCAACCATTGTGGAAGACAGTGTGGCAGTTCCTCAAGGTTCTAGAACAAGAAAGGATTGTTCGAGACTACTGGGTATATACCCAAAGGATTATAATTCATTCTACCATACAGATACA
Source organism: Alouatta palliata (assembly GCA_004027835.1). Classification (NCBI taxonomy): domain Eukaryota; kingdom Metazoa; phylum Chordata; class Mammalia; order Primates; family Atelidae; genus Alouatta; species Alouatta palliata. The sequence goes on from PVKV010008227.1 coordinate 87,792, forward strand.
TGGACATGTATGTTTATTGTGGCACTGTTCACAATAGCAAAGATCTGGAACCAACCCAAATGATCATGGATGATAGACTGGATAAAGAAAATGTGGCACATATACACCATGGAATACTATGAAGCCATAAAAAACGATGAGTTCACGTCCTTTACAGGAACATGGATTAAGCTGGAAATCATCATTCTCAGGAAACTAACACAGGAACAGAAAACCAAACACCACATGTTCTCACTCATAAGTGGAAGCTGAACAATGAGATCACATGGACCCAAGGAGGGGAACATCACACACCAGGGTCTGTCAGTGGGTGAGGGGATTGGGGAGGGATAGCTTTAGGAGAAACACCTAATGTAGATGAGGGATTGATGGGTGCAGCAAACCGCCATGGCACGTATATACCTATATAACAAACCTGCACATTCTGCACATGTATCCCAGAACTTCAAGTATAATAAAAAGAAAGAAAGAAGAAAGAAAACCAGAAAAATCATCAGCTATAACATTTATAAATATGTGTACATATTCCCATATATATATGAAACACATAATCAAAAATTTCAAAATAAATTACTGTTACAAATTGTGCCAGTCTAAATTAAGCGTCTGTAATAAACAAAAAACAAATATCAGACCCTCAGTACAACAAAAGTGTTGCTTTTACCTTAGACAATAGATCTGGGCAACTGTCCAAGGCAACTGTCCTTCATACAGCAACTTGGTAGGGAGGGTCAAGCATTCTGTAACTGATTCATCAAAAACACGTGGTGTCCTAGGTCTGTGCAACAGCGAAAGAAGGAGGGAGAATTGTGCATGAGCTCTTTGATATAGTTTGGATGTGTGTCCATGCCCAAATCACGTGTTGAAATGGAATCCCCAGTGTCAGAGGTGGGGCCTGGTAGGAGGTGATTGGATCATGGGGTAGATTTCTTATAAATGCTTTAGCACCATTTCCCATGACACTGTCCCCACGGTACTGAGATCTTGTTGCTTAAAAGTGTGAAGCTCCTTACCCCTCACTCCCTTGCTCCTGCTCTGGCCATATGGTGTGCCTGCTCCTGCTTTGCCTTGCCTTCTACCACGACTGCAAGTTCCTGAGGCCCCCTTAGAAGCTGAGAAGTTGCCAGCACCATGCTTCCTGTACAACCTGTGGAGCCGTGAGTCAATTAAACCTCTTTACTTCTTTTCTTTATAAATTACCCAGTCTCAAATATTTCTTTATAGCAATGTGAGAATGAACTAATGCCCTCCAAAAGGCACATTTTGTTGCCAAAGCAAAGTCCAAGGCTATGACTTATTTTAGAGCAGTGGAAAATTGCAATACTCACATGTACAAGAAATACTGGTAAGCAAATCTAATTTCTACTACATAATTTAAACAAAAATTTAATATTTAATACAATTTGGCCGGGCGCGGTGGCTCACGCCTGTAATCCCAGCACTTTGGGAGGCCGAGGTGGGCGGATCACGAGATCAAGGGATCGGGACCATCCCAGCCAACATGGTGTGAAACCCCGTCTCTACTAAAAATACAAAAAAATTAGCTGGGCATGGTGGTGCGTGCCTGTAGTCCCAGCTACTCGGGAGGCTGAGGCAGAATTGCTTGAACCCGGGCGGCAGAGGTTGCGGTGAGCCGAGGTCGCGCCACTGCACTCCAGCCTGGCGCCTGGTGATGGAGTGAGACTCTGTCTCAAAA
>PVKV010008228.1:0-20995 GCA_004027835.1 Alouatta palliata
ACACTTTGGGAGGCTGAGGCAGGAGGATCACTTGACGTCAGTAATTTGAGACTAGCCTGTTCAACATGGTGAAACCCCACCTCTACTAAAAATGCAAAAATTATCAGGACGTGGTGGCATGTGCCTGTATTCCCAGCTACTCGGGAGGCTGAGGCAGGAGAATTGTTTGAACTTGCAGGGTGGAGGTTGCAGTGAGCCGAGATCATGCCATTGCACTCCAGCATCGGCGACAGAATGAGACTTCATCTCAAAAAAAAAAAAAAAAAAGGTGCTGTAACAACTAGATATCCACGATCCAAAAAAAGACAAAAAACTCAAAAGAATCTAGACACAGACCTTCCTTGTACCCTCCCCCCAAATTATCTGGAAATAAATGGTAAACCTAAAAGTAAAACAGAAAACTATAAAACACCTTTAGAAAATAACACAGGAGAAAATCTAGATGACCTGAGGGTTCATAGGATAACTTTTTAGATACAACACCAGAGTCTAGATCCATAAAAGAAATACTTGATAAGCTGGATTTTATTAAAATTAACAACTTCTGCTCCCTGAAAGATAGTATCAAGAGAATCAAAAGAGAAGGAACAGACTGGGAAAAATATTTTCAAAAGACAGCTCTAGTAAGGGACTGTTATCTGAAATGTACTAAGAACTCTTAAACCTCAACAATAAGAAAATAAACAGCAGAGCTTTAAAAAGTGGGCAAAATACTCAAACAGCTCATCAAAGATACCCAGATGTCAAATGAGCATATGGAGAAATGCTGAAATTCATGTCATCAGAGAAATTCAAATTAAAACTACCGTGGGATCCCACTACACACCTATCAGAATGGCCCCCATCCAAAACACTGACAATACCAAATGCTGACAAGGGTGTAGAACAACAGGGACTCTCATTCAGGGCTGGCGGCGATGCGAATGGTACAGCCATTTTCGAAAATAGTTTGGCTATTTTGGAAAACTAAACATACTCTTACCATATGATGCTGCAGTCAGGATTCTTTGTGTTTGCCAAAATGAATTGAACATCTATGTCCACATAAAAACCTGCACACAGATGTTTATAGCAGCTTTATTCATAATTGTCAAAATTTGGAAGCAACAGAGAAGCAAACTTCAGTAGGTGAAAAGATAAATAAACTATGTAACATCCAGACAATTGAATACTATTCAGTACTAAAAAGTCATTAGCTACCAGGCCATGAAAAGACATGGAGAAAACTTAAATGCCTGTTGCTAAATGTAAGAAGCCATTCTGAAAAGGCTACATACCACATGATTCTAACTACGTGGAACTGTGGAAAAGGCAAAACAACGGAGACAGTAAAAAGATCAGTTGTTGCCAGAGGCTAGGGAAGATAGAGGGATAAATAGATAGGTCACATTGGATTTTAGGGCAGTAGAACTATTCTGTGTGATACTATTATGGTGGATTTATGTCATTATACATTTGTCCAAACCTATAGAATGCACAATGCCATTACTGAACCTTATGAAGTATGTACTTTAGGTGATAATGATATATCAGCATAAGATTGTTGATTGTGACAAATGCACCACGACCATCCAGGATGTGGTCAGTGGGGAGCCTAGACATGTTTTGAAGCAAGGGGCATATGGGAACTTTCTAGACATGTTGTTCAATTGTGCTGTAAACCTAAAACTGCTCTAAAGAACAGAAAGTTTGTTTCAAAAAAGAAAATTTAAAATAACAAAAATACAGTAAGTAAAAACCGGAGCAACACATTTTTAACACCTCTGTTATTTTTTCCTTGTTTGTTTTCCCCAGAGTGAGAAATTGATGGTTTTCTTGAAATAACTTGGAACAGGACATTTCTACATCTCTTTATTTTTGTAGGTTGATGAACGTTTTAAAATTAGTTATATGTAGGCATAGTCCAACATCCCAATTCATAGAAGAATAAACTGTGGGATCAAGTAATTAAATGTTTCAATGATAACGCTGATGTTCACCACAGTAAAAGACACTAGTGGAATATCAGAACTTATATGAGCAGAAATCTGAAGGAAAGAGATAAGATTGTGTCTATATTATGGTAATTATCTAGGCAAAATACAAAATCATAGGCAATATTTCAAAGTATCATCAAGAAAACATTTTTGAGGTAAATGGCAATGTGAGGACCATTGTCTTACATCGAATCATCCCATTGCTTATAAAAATAGAGCGAAAACAAGTCAATCTTTGTTATCTCTGTTGACTAGGGAGGCTTATCATCCACCACTTTGATGAACTTTTGAACTGCTGCCATCACCAGATAGAAGCATGACAGGGTGGCTTGCAAACCACTCCTCCTGAGAACACGAGCATCTATGGTAAAAAGTGGAAGCAAACTCAATAGTATCTCCTAATTTACTAAGATTAAGTAAGATTCGGGGCACACAGTCCACAGACCCAATTTTGGATTGAGAAAGCAGCGCAACTCTTCTTTCAAGTTATTTTAGGTTCATGGAGTGCATATGCAAGTTTGTTATATGGGTATATTGCATAGTGCTGGGGTTTGGGCTTCTACTGAACCCGCTATCCAAACAGTGAACCTAGTACCCAATAGGTAGTTTTTCAACCTTCCCCTTCTCTTTCTCCCTCCCTCTTTTGGAGTCTCCAGTGTCTATTATTTCCATTCTTTTTTCTTGATATGGAGATTTGCTCTTGTTGCTCAGGCTGGAGTGCAATGGTGCAATCTCAGTTCACTGCAGTCACTGCCTCCTGGGTTCAAGCAATTCTCCCACCTCAGCCTCCAGAGTAGCTAGGATTATAGGCACCTGCCACCATGCCCGGATAATTTTTTGTATTTTTAGTAGTGATGGGGTTTCACTATGTTGGTCAGACTGGTCTCAAACTGCTGACCTCAGGTGATCCACTTGCCTCAGCCTCGCAAAGTGTTGGGGTTATAGGTGTGAGCCACCACGCCTGGCCTATTATTTCCATTTTTATGTTCCTATGTACCAATTGTTCAGCTCCCACTTGTAAGTAAAAACATATTGCATTTGATTTTCTGTTTCTGCATTAATTCACTTAGAAAAATAGCCTCCAGCTGCATGCATGTTGCTGCAAAGGACGTGATTTCATCCCTTTTTACGGTTGTATAGTATTGTAGTGTGTATATGCACCATTTTCTTTATCCAGTCCAAAACTGAGGGGAACTTGAGTTGATTTCATGACTTGGTCATTGTGAATAGTGCTGAGATAAACATAAAATTGCAGGTGTCTTTTTGATAGAAGAATTCCTTTTCTTTTGGGAAGATATCTAGTAATGAGATTGCTGGCTCAAATGGTAGTTCCAGTTTTAGTTCTTTGGGAAATCTCCATTCTGTTTTTCAGAGGTATTGAACTTATTTACCCTCACACCAACAGTGTATGAGTGTCCCTATTTCCCGGCATCCTCACTAACATCTGTTATTTTTTGACATTTTAGTAATGGCCATTCTGACTGGTATGAGACGCCATCTCATTCGTTTTAACTTGCATTTCTCTGATGATTAGTGATAGTGAGCATTTTTTTTCATATATTTGTTGTCCTAAAGGAACACAACTCCTATGACATTTGAGCTTTGTTATGTTTAAAATAATGAATTAACTAGTAATAAAACACTAGACTTAATTCAAAGGACTTGAATATATAAGATTGTCAAATTGCCCTCAAACTGGTTGTTCTCGTTTCTGTTTGTCAACAATATACGAGATGTTCTCATTTTCCATTTCATATAGCACTCCCTTTTGTATAACGTATATAAATACAAAGATTATTTCTGTTCATCATTTGCTTTTGACACATTTTTGTAATACGAAAAGTCCTCGTTATTACTTTGCAATGCATGTTATACCTAGAATATTTGCATTTTGCTATTTTATATCGTATGTAGTGACATCATATTCCCATTTTTAATGTGTATACATGTTATCTCCTATTTTGTTTTAGTTACCTCGGAGATTACTATTTTCAATTTTGTAACAAATTTTATTATTTATCTTCTAAAACACAATATTTTTGTGTTATTAATTATTTTCTCTATTATTCAGATGTTTTCCTCATTCTATGGTGCTATTAGTTAAATTATCACATTATGTGCTTGTTAATGTTGATTACATCGAAAAACTAAAATTATTAATTGTCCTCTTTGTTCCTACCACTATATAATCAAACAATATGATCAACATAATTTTGGATCTTTGAAATTTTGTGGGGTTTACTTTATACTCTATTGTTTTACAAATACTTGAAACTCATATATATGTGTATAATATCCCACAAAGTCTATATATATTTATCAGATCATGATTGTTGATTTTAGCTTTCATATTTTTGTACCCTTATTTATATTTTCCAGCTTCATTTTGTAATTTCTGATGAAACTAGATATTTTATAATACATTAATTTGATTTTAGATTTATCAAAATCAAATTATTTTAGTTTTTGCTGTAGTTTTGAATTGGTTACTAGGCACACACAAAATCACTGTTTCATATATTTTCAGCAGATTGTTTTTTCAAACATTTGAATGACTTATCTAGTAAGAGTTCTGACCTAAATTTTGTCTGATATTAATATTGCCACACTATCTTTATTGTTGTTTTGTATTTGAATGCAAATCTTCTTCCAGCCACTTATTTTTAGTATTTTTATGTGACATTATTGTATGATGTTTTTATAAACAGTTTATGACTTGATTTTTAACCCAATCACTATCTCTACCTCTTACTTTTAATGTATAAGTAAATTTGGTAGGGTAAATGCTCATATGCTGTAACAAAGAGAATCAAATTTCACTGGATTATGCAAGATAGAAGATGACTTCTTTCACTTAACATTCCAGGGCCAGGTAGGCTTCACTCCACAAGGTCACTCAGGGATTCAGCAATATCATGGCTCTTCTATCCTCAGCACACAGCTTCATAGGTTCCTCAAGTCATTACTATTTCCAGCCAGCAGACAGGAGTGAATCCTCCATGACAAGAGTTTTAAAAAGATGACATGAGAGGAACAGCATTTACTTTTGTATATCGTTGATATACAATGATATACAAAATTGATAAAAATTGATATACCAGAGCCTGGTTTCATGGCTACACTTAGTTGCATGCTTTTAAATGGATGGTAAAAACTCAGGAAGATGTAAAAGTCTGTGGAAGACAACTAGATTTAGGCCAGAATGAATGTAACACATATTTATTTGTTGTGAGTTTTAAAAAATATACCATTATTTTTCATTACTTTCTTTTCGTTGTTAAAATATTTATGCCTTTTGTTCAGTTCATTGAGTTTTTTTCCATTTTGTTAATTTGCTGTTTGCTTTAAAGCTAAATATTTGATGTTCATTCTTTTAATATTTTTAAACATTTTCAAACATGCATACTTAACTATACTTAAAATGTTTATAGCAAAGGTGAGTTTGTTTTAGCATTCTTTTCTATTCTCTAGAATATGTTGATTCCTACTAAGCATGTCCATCCCATTTTAAAGTTCTACCTTTGCTTTCTTAAAAAAACATTAGAATTTATACTCAATAATTAAATTTATTGCCATTTAAAAACACAATTTTTTCTTGAGTCCCATAGTTTTTCTTCTTCTGGGTATAGTTTATTACTTGTTGAAGTAGTTTCCTTACTTGTTCTCTCAATAGGGATTTCTGCTGTGTTAAATTATATTTGTCTCTCTGTGCTGGAAAATTTATTTCTACCTTACTCTTTAATGCTAGTGCAACAGAGTTTAAAATTTAGGTAATAGTTGTTTTTGTTCAGTGCTATGTAGATATTTACTAACTCATCTTTCGGTTTTATTGTTGCTAGTGTGAACTGTGCTATAATTCTAATCGACATATCTCTGAAGGTTGTTAATTCTTTGTGATAATTTTTACAACTGCCTCTTTATGTAGTTTCGTGTTCAGTGCTGCTAGTATATATTTAAATTTATAGACATGACTGTTTTCACTAAAGTTCTGATTATTTATTTCTTCAAGTATTGCCTCTCCACCTTTCTCTTCATTCTCTCTCTTCTATTTTTAGAACTGCTCTGAGAGGTATATTGGGGACTGCTGGTCATCTTCCATGTCTCTTAATTGCTCTTTCACATATTTACAACTTTTACACATCAATTGTATTCTCAGTGAACTCTTCTATCTTCTTTTGTTCATTACCACCCATGCTTATTTCTTTTTAACTAATGTTTTCACAGCTACTTCCATGCAGTGTGTCAATTCCCAATCTAACTGTGTCTTCACAAGGCAAATTAAGAGTTTTACCCTGTGCAGAGACAGTTGTAGAGCTATCTGTAACTTCCTTGAATTCCTGGTGAAAAAGCTACCCTTTTCCTGGGCTTGCTTTCTAAAACCTTTTAGCTCTGTCTGAAATGGATGTGAGATTATTTTCTTTCTCTTTTTGAGATCAGCCAGGTAGATAGTGGAAGGGTGCACCCCAGCCCCTAGTTTCAAGTCTTGAAGCTAGTCTTTTTCTTCATCCTAAGTGATAGTTTTATTTCCCTGGGTTTGGGACTCATCAGGCTCACAATCTTAGCGCTGATGTTTGCATTTCTGTTCTTTTCTTGTTTCTGGTATTCCTTTTCAGTTTTATTATTATTTTTCTTTTCTTTTTATTATTTTAAACTTAATCTGTCATATCTATGTGTTTGAAGCACAGGGCTTGTCCAGTGTGTGGCCACACTCTGCCATCTTGACTCTTGCCATTTCAATCTGGCTTTTTAAATTATTATTATTGTATTTGGGCTCTGGGGTACATGGGCACATCCTGCATCCTGCAGAATTCTTGCATAGGTACATACATGTCATGGTGATTTGCTGTCTCCATCCTACCAATCTGGGTTTTTTATTCCCATCAAAACTACCCTGGATGAGAGCATTGTGGATTTTTTGTTTGTTTTTGTTTGTTTGTGTTGAGACAGAGTCCTGCTCTTTCACCAGGCACCAGGCTGGAGTACAGTGGCATGATCTCAGTTCACTGCAACCTCTGCCTCCCGCCTTCAAGCAACTCTCCTGAGTGGACCTTTTATTACCAGGTTCACAGACACTTTCAGTTCTCATCTTACTACACACCTAACATCCATAGAAACAGCTAACCAGTCACTTCCTTCTTGAAATTTCTTTTTCTTAGTTTACATGACTACTCTTCTGATCAGGAATTCCTGGCTGCCTTTACTTATTATTTTTTTTCACTTGTCTTCTAAATGCCAAGTTGCTGAGCATTAAGTCTTGTGCCCTATTTTCTTCCTTCTCCTGCTGTACTGAGTGAAATGTAGTGGTTTTTGCCTGCAGAGCTTTTAGTCAGAGTGGAAGATTTTGAATCCTGACAGTCATTTAGGTGCTGTACAATCTTTGTGTCTCAGATTTATTATCTGTAAAATGAACTTGATATTAACATTTAGGTTAAAGGGTATTTTGAGTATTAATTGAGATACCACATGTAATGCACCTAGCATACCACATGTAATGCACCTAGCACAGTACCTTGGCACTCAGCAGATCTGAGCAATGGCATTCATTATTTCTATCATCTATATACCAATAACTTCCAGATTCATAACTCCAACCTGAATTTCTCTGGAAATCTTGAATGTTCCTTCTCACTCTCAATTTGACACGTAAGGTGTTCAGAATTAATCTCCTGATATTTTGCTTACCTGCTCCCCTTTTATTTTCTACATTTTAGGGAAGGACAACTTTCTCAACCTAGTGTCAAAATTCAAACACACACAGACATTCTTCACGTTGCTTTCTTTTTTTCAGTCATAGTTCAATCCATCACTAAGTCTTAACAGTTCTATTTACATTATTCAAACGAGGTCATTTCTATTGCTACTCCCATCTCTACAGCCTAAATCAGCATCCTTTTCCACTTTAATAATTTTAACAACTGGTTCAGTTGCCTCCAACCTCCGGGTCTGCCTCCTCCAGTTCATTCTCCTCACAGAAGCCAGAGTGATCATTTTACAAGTTAATGAGCAGAAATGAAAGATGACATATACATTGATTTAACATATACTATTCCAGAAATTATTTTCTGTTGATTGGTTTTGAGACTTTTATGCAAATAAGTAGTATTTTTAACGTACAGAACATTCCCCAAATATCATATACAAGTAGACTTTTCATTAGTGTAGAGAGAACAAACTGAGATTAAAAAATATTACCTCCAAAAAATAAGTGCAATGACGGCATATAGAAACACACTGAATACAATGAAAAACAAGTCCAGGAGAGATTAAGCTGGAAAACTTACATGTTAAGAATAAAAAAAAAAAAAATGTCATGAGCAAACAGGAAGTAGTCACTGGAAAAATAAGCAAGAGCTTCACAATAGCTGTGATAGATATTACAGGGCTAATATTAGGTGGAGAATAATCAGTACCTGTATTAGTCTGTTCTCATGCTACTATAAGGACATACACGAGACTGGGTAATTTATAAGGGAAAGAGGTTTAATTGACTTACAGTTCCACAGGAATGGGGAAGCCTCAGGAAACTTACAATCATGGCCGAAGAGGAGGCAAACACGTCCTTCTTCACAAGGAAGCAGGAGAGAGAAAAATGAGAGCTGAGAGAAGAAGTCCCTTATAAAACCATCAGATCTTGTGAGAATTTACTCACTATCACCAGAGTAGTAGGTGGAAAGCTGCCCCTATTATTCAATTACCTCTCACCGGGTCCCTCCCATGACAGGTGGGGATTATGGAAACTGCAATTCAAGATGAAATTTGGGTGGGGACACAGCCAAATTGTATTAGTACATAACAAAAGAAAACAGCACAAAATCAAAGAAAAGGTTAAGATTCCAAGATTAAAAACAAACAACAGCAACAACAAAAAAACCAAACAACTTTACCAATGGGTACATTGTGTATATAAAGAAATATACACCTAGGTAGATCTTGAAACTTTAGGCGAGAGATGGTAGTAAGGAAACTATTAATATCCTTTGAGATGCCAAAATTTCTATGTTATAAGGTAAATGCAAATGAAAGCAGCAGTGAGATCCCACTACACACCTGTGGGAATGGCTGATATCCAGAACACTGATAATAAAACTGCAGAGGAGAATGTTGGACAGGAACTCTCACTCATTGCTTGTGGGAATGCAAAGGGTTACAGCCAGCCTAGAAAACATTTTGGCCATTTCCTACTGATAAATATAAGACAAACATATGTGATCATCTATTTTTAAAAACATTGTGATTATAAGAAAATAATTTTCTGAAGAGAAGCATTTATGAAAAAATACGTTTGATCTGATTTGGAATCTTAGCAATGATATCAAAGATTTAACTACAAAATAAGTTGGAGGCATTCATGCAACACTGTAGAGCTACTAACTGGATTAAACGCAGATAGCATAATCAGCTATGTAGAATATACAAATTTAAAAAAACTCCTGAAACTAATAAACCACTATTACACTGTTATAGGATACAAAGTTAATATAAAGATGCAAGGTGTTTTCCTATATACTAGCAATAAACAGTAAAATTTGAAATTTAAAATACAGTATCACTTCTACTAGCAACACAAAAATAATGAAATACTTAAGTATAATTCTAACAAAATATTTGCAAGGTCTATATGAGGAGCACTGGAAAACTTACGAAAGAAATTTAAGAAGAGCTAAATAAATGGAGATTTATGCTATATCCATGAATAGGAAAACTCAATATTGTCAAGATGTCAATTCTTCCCAACTTTGTCTACAGATTCAATGCAATCCTAATCAAAATCTCGCAAAATATTTTGTGACTATTGACAAACTATTCTGAAGTTTATATGGAGAGGCAAAGGACCCAGAAAAGCCAACACACTATTGAATGAGAAAAACAAAGTTTCAGAACTGACACTACCTGACTTCAAAATTCACTATATGGTTATAGGAATCAAGACAGCATAATACAGATGAAAGAACAGACAAATAGATCAATAGAAAAGAATAGAGAACCCAGAAATAGATTCATATAAATACAGTTAACTCATTTTTAACAAGGGAGCAAAGACATTATGATGGAGACAAGAAATGGTCCTGAGACAACTAGATATCCATATGCAAAAATATGAATCGAGACACACTTTACACCTTTCACAAAAATTAACTAAAATAGATGACATACCTCAATGTAAAATGCAAAACAATAAATTCACATAGAATAACATAGAATAAAGTCTAGATGATCATGGGTTTGGTGATGACTTTTTAGTTATGACACCAGAGGCACAATCCATTAAAAAAATGATTGATAATATGAACTACATTAAAGTTAGAAATTTCTGCTCTTCCAAAGATACTCTCAGGAGAATGAGAAGACAAGCCATCAACTGGAAGAAAGTATTTGCAAATGATATATCTGATAAAGGATTTTTATCAAAAATATACACAATGAACTCTTATAACTCAACAATAAGAAAATCAGTAACACAAAAGGTGAGCCAAAGAATGTAACAGACACCTCATTAAAGAAGATAAGCAAATGGAAAATAAATATATGCAAATATGCTCAAATTTGTATGTCATAAGGTAAATGCAAATGAAAGCAACAGTGAGATCCCACTACACACCTGTGGGAATGGCTGATATCCAGAACACTGATAGTAAAACTACAGAGGTGGGTGTGGAACAGGAACTCTCATTCATTGCTGGTGGGAATGCAAAGGGTTACAGCCACCCTAGAAAACATCTTGGCAGTTTCTTACAAAACTAAACATACTTACTATATAGTCTAGCAATTACGCTCCCCAATATCTACTGAAAGGAGTCCATGCAAAACCTACATATGGATGTTTATAGCAGCTCTACTCATAATTGCCAAAACTTGAGAGTAATGAAGATGTCTTTAATTAAGTGAATGTGGACGTAAACTGTGGTACATCAGACAATGGAATGTTATTCAGTGCTAAAAAGTAATAAGCTATTAAACCATGAAAAGACATGGAGGAAACGTAAATGTGTAATACTAGGAAGCCAATCTGAATCGGTTACTTATCATCATTTACCGTGTGATTTAACCTATATGACATAGTGGAAAAAACGTAACTATGGAAGCAATAAAAGATCAATGATTTCCAGAGTAGAGGGGCAGGGAGGAATACACTGGCTCGACACAGAGGATGCTTAGGGCAGTGAAAACACCCTGTATGATACCGTAATCACTGTGTATGATACCATCATGAAGGATACGTGTCTTTACACCCATAGAATGCACAACACCAAGAAGGAACCCCAGTATATAGTATGAATCTAGGTGATAATGATGTCTGAATGCAGGTGAACCAATTGTAACAAGTGTTCCACTCCAGGGAGAGATGCTAATATTGGGCAAGGCGAGGCAGGAGTGGGCATAGGAAGTATTTGGTATGTATCCTTATCTTCTTTTTATTTTTTCTGTGATCCTAAAATTGCTCTTAAAAATAAAATCTTTTGAATATATTCATAACATATTGTTCCAGTATGATAAGCATGAATGTGCAGTAATGGAGAAAAGATAATACAATGTAATATGTAAATAGTTTCGGAAGGATAAATTTAAGAACGTGAATTTTAAAAAATATGAGAAATTTATCTTTAATTTTGCACAATACAGTTCTGAGCAACACTATTAAAAGTGAAACTTTTATATGTTTTCACTCTATTTCCAGAGTCCTCAGTCATTTTTATGACTACATCTAAAGGTTAAACATATGTATGTGTGTTTATTGAAGTGTGTAAAATTAAAATAGCACTTTTCTCTGTGTAAGTGTGTTCAGTTCTGCAATAAATCAAAAGTATAGGCCAGAACTCATTTCCTTTCCTTGTACGACCTAACGGGAAAATAGGAACTAAAGAGCAAAGGATTACATTTTCTTCCCACCATAACAGATGGATGCTCATTTGCAGAACGATGGTGTGTTCCGAATAGAAAGAAGAAAATTTCAGTAAATGCTAAAAAGATTGGTGTGTGTTTTCAGTTTTCTCCATATCTAATTGGAAGTGCATTTATCTGCTGGACCACCGATTGGTATCTGGATATAATTATAGACTATACATAAACACTTGATTTAGTCTTCTCGTGAAAATTTTGAACCAAAAAAGTATATAATGTAATTTTAACTCTATGGAATGGTATAGTCATCCTTCTCTATTTTCAAAAGAATGGAACTGAACTATAATAACAGTATTGGGAAAATCAAGTCTAAGAATAAATTAAGGCTTAAGAAAATAAATCCAGGGGAATAAAAATCTCCTTTTAGTTTTAATCTGAGTATGAATTGACAATTTCCTACAAAAATAGAAAGCATGATATTCACCTTGTATTTTTCTCCCTTCCCTGTAGAGTAAGCTTAAAATTAAAAAGGGTAAATGGACTATAACTATAATGAAATTGAACCTGAAGATAGATAAGAAAACACTTAGATCTGTTTTTTTAAATGACATTTACTTATATTTCTTAATTACCTGTCTTTAAGAAATTTAAGTATGATCTATAGTTAATTACTAATTATCATAGATAAAATGTAAAGATATAGGTAAAATTCATATGGGAATTTTTTTAAAGATTGATTTTTGGGAAAAACGTTGAAGTTTATTTTGATTCTAGGGAAACATTAAGAGGGCAATTTTGCTATTTAAAAATATTAAATACATAATTTATTTATTTATCTGATTATAATACATACTGCTATTTACATGCAATAGGAAATTTGATATATTCTGAAGCCATTAAATAAGAGAATAAAAGTAATCTCCAACAACCCATCACTCAGATGTAAACACTGTATTGGAGTTTTCTTCTACTTGTAATGATATAGCCAGATAGATAAGATATTTACAGCTGTATTTTGTGTGACCGTAGAGGGAGAGCTAGTCCATGCCAGTATTTCCTAACCCACCGACAAGGGCTTATGCAGTTAGACTCTCAGCAGCTCTGCTCTGGAGTGTTTCTCTGTGTCACAGTATACAAAGTGTAATAAGACCAATTCCTGGTCTCTATCACCTCCTCATCTCTAGGACCTCTTGGACTCTTGGTAGGACTCCTTCAGGTTCTCAGTGTCCTCCTACTGTTTGGACCATGATGGTTTGGACTTGCCCAGGGTCTGCTACAGTCACTTGCTCAGGTCAAAGTGGAGCACACAGACCCAGAGGCTGCAGCGTGGCACCCTGCCCTGTGCTCAGGGCTTGGAGCTCCTGTACGGCTTTGCCTCTGCTCCTACCAGCAGGAACATTTCGGCAACAAGCAGTCATTTTCCACAAGCATATTTATTCCTTATATTAATACTACAGATTTAGGGGGTGAGTTCTCTAAGATAGCGTCAAATTGCGTCGATCTTTCTTAATGCAGCAAATATAAACTCTGCAGAGGAAGTCTGTTGAAAAGCCTTTTTGTTTTATTTATTTATTTATTTTTTGCTTTCTTAAAATAGTATCTTCAGAAACTTGTTTATGGCTGGGCACAGTGGCTCATGCCTGTAATCCCAGCACTTTGGGAGGCTAAGGTAGGCAGATAATTTGAGGTCAGGAGTTTGGTACCAACCTGGCCAACGTGGTGAAACCCCATCTCTACTAAAAATACAACATTAGCCAAGCATAGTGGTTCACACTTGTAATCCCAGTTACTCAGGAGGGTGAGGCACAAGAATCGCTTGAACCTGGGAGGCTGAAGTTGCAGTGAGCAGAGATCACGCCAGTGCAATCCAGCCTGATCAACAAAGAGAACTTGGTCTAAAAAAAAAAAAAAATCCCCTCATTTGCATTTAATTTAATAAGTATACTTAATTAATTATCCATTATTTCTTGCCTGCAATTTATATTTTATTATTAATTTTATAAGTAATTCTTTATATAACTTGAAAATAAATTTTGGCCTAGAATGTAAATTTCAAGAAGATGAGAGTTTTTGTCTCTTCTTTCTACTACTGTATTTCTGGTGAATAGAACAGAATCTGCTTGAAGAATCCATCACTGACTCCAAGTTCTTGCTCATGAGTGTTAACTGCCATACTCCTGATCAACACAGCAACACATCTCCACCAGCACCCTACATCTCACTGCAGTCCTCCCGACTCTAATCCTTTTTGTTCACAGCAGTTATAATTTTGCAATAGAAATATTTGGTTTGGAATGTCTATAAAACCTGCAAAAACTCATTTATGGCAGGGCACAGTGGCTCATGCCTGTAATCCCAGCACTTTGGGAGGCCAAGGTAGGCAGAACACTTGAGGTTCAGGAGTTCGATACCAACCTGGCCAACATGATGAAACCCCATCTCTACTAAAAATACATTAGCCAGTTGAGTAGATGTTGAATATATCTGGAATTTGGGAGGTAATGCAGGACTGTAGATGTGAATTTGGGGTTGTTGGTACAGAGAAGCTGTATAAAGTCCTGAGGCTTGAAGAGACTGCCGAGGATGTGTGTGTAGACTGCCAAGACACAGCCTGGGGTGAGGCAACATGAAGAGTTCAGGGTAAAGAGGAAGGGACTGTGAAAGAAAGTGCATAGGACAAGAACCTGGGAGGTAAGAAAAACTGGACGAGTGTGGGATCTTGGAGAACAAGTGAAGAAAATGTCTTAAGGAGGAGGAAGAAAAAATTGTTGAATGCCGTTGATAGATCAAGTTCAATGTCATCTGTGAATTGACAGTAGATTTAGCAACATAGAAGTCATTTATAAACTAGACTAAAGAAGTTTTGGTGAAGTTATAGGTTAAAGGGCATATAAGAGTGTGTTTAAGAGGATAGAAGGGAGAGGAAAACTGGTTTGGAAATGAAGAGAAGTGGTTTTATTTTTTTGGAGACATAAAAACGTGTGTACTGACAGAATGATTTGATAAAGACTTTTTTTTTAATTGATGAAGATGGAACCTCATGGGCACTGGGAGGGATTAGCTTTAGACAGAAACATGGGTCCTTCTGTAGTAACAGACAGAAGGGCAGTCAAAGTAGGTGGAAGTACCAGTAGGCCACAGATGTGAAAATGAAGCTTGTAGAAATTCTTTTAAGGTTCCTTAAATTTTCTCAGTAGGAAATATTAGAGTGAGAAAGGCGGTGAAGCTGTTGGAAATTTGAGGAAAGAGAAGAAAGTGTAAAATAGATATACGAGAGAGAGAAGACGTAGAAGATGTATGAATGTTGAGGCTGATGGGCATCAGCTAGTGCACACCTGCTTCGTTTTGCTTGTCTCTCCTCCAGCCTCATTCAGCACAAAGGTTTAGGTGAGGGGTGGTCACAGAAACAGAGCGAGCTGGGGTTGTAGTTTTGTCAGGGATTATGAACAAGAGTGATGTTAACAATTGCCTACAGAACAGCAATTTCCAACCTCTTTGGCACCAGGAGCCAGTTCTGTGGAAGATAGTTTTTCCACAAACCAAGGGATCAGGGATGGTTTTGAGATGAAACCGTTCCACCTCAGATCATCAGGCATTAGTTAAATTCCCATAAGGGGCCCACGATCTAGGTCCTTTGCCTGTGCAATTCACAATAGGGTTCATGCTTCTATGAGAATTTAATGCCCACTGATCCAACAGGAGGCGAGGCTCAGACAGTAATGCTCTCTGGCAACTTCTCACCTCCTGCCGTGTGACCTGGTTCGGTAGGCCACAGACAAGTCCCAATCAGCATCCCCAGGGTTGGGGACCTCTACTGTAGAATTTAAGTTGGGTATAAAGGGGAATGAGACCATTAAAGAGTAATTTCCTGAGAAAAATGTTGGCAGAATTAGTAGAATACAAGTTCCCATGAGGCTGAAAGACTGTTGAGTTCAAAGTACTGGAAGAACTATTTTAAAAATAGGAGGTGGGATGCATGAAATTAAAGCTAAGGAGGGTTACAGTGGTGGAAAGGGCTAGGGTAAGATCACAGGGGGAGGGCTGAGGCAACCAGGGGAGCAAACTTACTGGAGGAGAGAAAGACGACAAGGACAAGGAACTGAGTCCTGGGCATTGGGTACTGACATCACCAAGAGTTAAATAGACCTAGTGATCCAGGAAAATGAAAGGGGTGCCATTGGAACCAGCAGGGAAAAGCCACAGCGAAGAGGTAGAGGTGATTTAATCTGATAACATTATATCCAGAAGTGTGTTTTGTTTTGATTTGGTTTGTTACGTCTTGTTTTTGGAGCACAGAGGAAACGTAGTCTGGAATGAAAGAAAAAAAAAAGACAGACACTTAATCTACCTACAGGTTTAGAACATGGAGGTCGTAGAAAAGAAAAAAAAAAACAGCCAATGTTTGAAAGGTAAAGCAGGGAAGATACAAGATTGTATTAGATGAAGAAGGTGAACGGAACATTGAGAAAATAGGAGGACCACATGGGGCAGTGTGCTGATAGCCAACTGTATTACATAGGGAATATTTGAAGAGTTTTAGGGATGGGAGAGAGGGAAGAATAGGCCAAAGATAGGGACTTACATATCCCATGGAGTTTAGACTGCAGCACATGAGTAGAGAAATGTGGCATCTTATTTGATTTTTGACATTTCTTTGTATATTCTAAGCATGTCTTTTCTGATTTATATGTTTATGCATATATATATACAGATAGATAGATAGATTTTTTTTTTTTGATATGGTGTCTCGCTCTGTCTCCCAGTCTGGTGTGCAGTGGTATGATCTTGGCTCACTGAACATCTGCCTTCCAGGTTCAAGCGATTCTCCTGCCTCAGCCTCCCAAGTAGCTGGGATTACAGGCATACACCACCATGCTGGGCTAATTTTTGTACTGTTTTTTTTTTTTTTTTTTGTAGAGACAAGGTTTCACCATGTTGGCCAGGCTGGTCTCAAACCCCTGACCTCAAGCGATCCACCTGCTTTGTCCTCCCAAAGTGCTGGGATTACAGACATGAGCCATTACTCCTCGCCTTCAGTCTATTTCTTGTATTTTACTTTGTAGATGGTATCTTTTTGTGTTACTAAGTTTAATTACTTTAAAAAAATATTTAATACTTTGGTTTTTGGAATCATATTTAAGGAAAGCTTCCCTTTTCAAATGGATGAACCAATTATCATACTACATTTTATATGCCTCCTCCCACCTCTCACTTTTAATTCATCCAGAATTCTTATTCTGTTTGATTCTTCTACTTGCCTATACTTGTGCCACAGCTATACTGTTTTGATTACAATAACTTTTTAACATGTTTTGCTTTATGCTAGTCCAAGTTTTCTTTCCCAGCATTCACATATATTTCAATTTGCTTTTTTCAAAACTGCTTTGGCTATTCTTAAATATTTACTGTTCTGTTTGAATTCTGAGTAGCAATGTATATAAAACGGTCATGAAGCATAATTACCACAAGATATATATTTTAAAAATAAAGATGTTTCAAATGACATTAAATCTTTTACTTGATAACAAAAGATTGAAAATCACTTTATCAAAATAAAGGTTAAGAAGAGAAAAATAGAAAAGTTGTAAAGTACATATGAGAGCCAATGGAAAACTATAACAGAGAAGAATTTTTGAAAGGTATAAGTCAAGTGCAAAGAAATTAACTGTGAAGCCCAAAGGAACTAAAGAACCTGTAATCACAGGTAGACAAAAATAGATCTTCAAGAAGAAGGTGGATTTCTAAGAAAGTGTACTTCTACAGAAAAACCCAACATTCAGAGGAGGGGGTGCTAGCTCCCTGAATTCCCCACATTCTGACATTTGTCTAGGAGACTACTTTAAATTTTGATTTAATTAAAACGGACTCCAGAAAGTCCACAAACCAAGTGTGGATCTCATTGAATTTCCAAGTAGGAAACATACCCATGTAACCCTCTTCAGATGGAAGATCAGGGCATTTCACTTCAGAGGCTGCAGTACACCTTTTCCCAGCCAGGATTCATCCACACAGCTAGCCATTGTTACAACCGTCTGCTCTCCTAAATTAGTCTCCCCTGCTTTTGAAATGCATGTAAATGGAGTACATAGTATAGTATGTAACTTTGTTGTTAGTTTCTTTCCTCAGTATGAAGTCTGTGAGATTCGTTTAGATTATAGTATACAGCAATATTTCATTCAATGTCAGTACTGTGTAGGGGTTGACGAACTCCTGTAAAGAGCCAGGTAGTAAATCTTTTAGACTTTTCAGGCCATGAGCAGTCTTTGTCAAATGTCTTATTAAAATGTATTTTTTAAAAAAATCTTTAAAAATGTTGAAAACACATCCTTAGCTTGTGGCCTGTACCAAAATAGGCTGTGGGCCAGATATGGCCTACAGGACTTAGACGGTCTATTGCAGTATTCCTGTTATAGGATTCTATGGAATGAACTTTCCAATTCTCATTTATTCATTTCATTGCCATTGAACATTAAGGATATTTCAAATCTGGGTCTTTTATAAATGGTGACACTATGAACATTCTTGTGCAGGCTTTTTAAAGAAGTGCTACATTACATTTTGTTGAGAACACGGCTGGAAGAGAAACCACTGGATAATGGGATTTGGACACACTCGATATAAAGGCTGTGACCAAATTGCTGTTCAAAGAGGTTGCATCGATACGCACTCCTATAAGGAGTGCATAAGCATGCTAGTGAGTGTACATCCTTGCTAGTCCTTGGTGTTCTCTGAATTTTTTCATCTTAACCATTCTAATGGGTGTCTAGTGGCTATTAATGACTACTAATGAAGTCAAACAATTTTTTTTAGGTTTATAACCCATATGGAGATCCATTTTTTGTGAAGATCTGTTCAAA
This sequence comes from Alouatta palliata, assembly GCA_004027835.1. Classification (NCBI taxonomy): domain Eukaryota; kingdom Metazoa; phylum Chordata; class Mammalia; order Primates; family Atelidae; genus Alouatta; species Alouatta palliata. The sequence continues at coordinate 18,674 of PVKV010008228.1, forward strand.
TCTTCTGCCATTTTTCTATTAGACTTCCTTTTCTTATTCTTTTCTAGACATTTTGTTCAGATGAGGCATATGAGTCCTTTGTTAGATACCTGTATTACAAAGATCTTGTCCACTCTGATTTGCTCTCTTAATGGTGCTTTTTGATAAATGAGTGCTCTTAAATTTAGTCTAACATAATTTGTCAAGACTTTCATCTCTGGTAAGTGCTTTTTGTGTATTGTTTGAAAAATGTATGCCTACTCCAATCACATGAAAATATCATCTTCTTTCCTTGTAAAACTTTATATTTTTACATCTTTCACCTGAAGATCTAAATTTTATTTGTTGTCTTTAGTATGCATATGATATGAAGGGCCGAGATTGATTTCTTTCGTATTAATATCTAGTAGACCTAGTTACATTTAAAAAAAAAAAGTCATTTCCCATTATGCTGAAGGGTCACTTTGCTATAAATCTAGTAAGGATGTATGTACATGTTCCGTTCTTGCTGTCCTTATGCTGTTTCATTGGTCTTTTTGTCTGTACTTGCACCAATAGTACAATGTATAATTTAGTATGAATTTGGCAATTCTAGTTACTTTAGGATGTTTCAGTATATGGCCTTGGAAAACATCCAGTTTTATTCTTCTTCCACACATTGGCCTTGGATGGTCTTGGCTCTTTTTTTTTTTTTTTTAAATATAGGTTTAAGAATCTGCTTGCCAACTTCAACAAAAACTACCTGCTGGGACTGATATTGAAATTAAGTTGAATTAATTGATAAGTTTGGGGCAAAGCATACGTTTACACTATTCTTGTTGCATTCCAGCTCAGGCCACTCTTGCCACCCACCTTTCAAACAGGAATCTGGCATATTCTTCCATTTATTTAGGTTTTTAAAACTTTCTTTTAATACTGTTTTGTAATTGTAAAGGAGCAGTCTTAGACTTTAAAAATAATATTGGTATTAGATATTTCTGATATTTTCCTATTACTAAAATTATATGTAGAAGAAAAATTTTCCTTAGGTTTGTCACTAATATATATAAATAAATTGACTTACAATTTTTTGTGTTGATCTTCTGTCCAGCCACCTAGCTACATTCAATTATTAATTCTAATTGCTTATTTTCAGTGTCTTTTGGATTGTGTATATGTACCATCATAATCTCTGCAAATAGTGATAGCTTATTTTCTTCTTTCTAAGCAATATCTGCTATTTCTTCGTCTTATATTACTGCACTGGCTACAATCTTTTGCAGAATAGAATAGACGCAGTCATAGTGAGCCTCCTTGAATTGTTCCTGATTCCAAGGGGAAGATTTCAATATTTCACCATTTAGTATATTTGTGCAGATGTTTTATAAATATTTTTATCACACTAAGGGATAATTTTTGTTTGCTAAGAGTTTTTGTTTTAGTCATAAATGAATGTTAAAAATATTTCTACATATATTGAAATAATTATATATTTTTTGTCTTTTTTAAAAATTTTACTTTTCATGTGGAAATAAACTAAATTTCAACTATTGGTTGACCTTGTATTCCTGGAATAAACTCAACTTGGCCATGATGTATTATCTTATATTTATATTGCTGAATTTGATTTCCAATATTATATACATATATTTTTTCTTCTACATTCATAACAAAATTGACCTATAATTTTTCTGTTATGTCCTTGATAATCTCTTGTGTCAAGTTTGTTCCACCTCATAGAATGCTGATGTGCCTCTCATTTTCATTGTCATAAGGTTTTGCGTTTTATTTTATTTTACTGTAATCTGGGCCTATAGATTTCTTCATGAGATAAATAGGTCTTTAATTACAAATTTAATTACTTTAAAATAAAGATGTCTATTTATATTTTTCATTCCTTCCAATTTAAGTTTTGGTAAATTGTGTTTGCTCAAATAATGTTCGTAATAGTCTCATTAACTGTTTAGTGTCTATGGATCTCTAATGATGTTTTGTTTTTTATTCTTGCTATTAGTAATTTATGCTTTTAAGTAACTCAGTTTTATTATAAGCCTATACATTTTATTAGTATTATAAAAAAACAGGTTTGGTTTTTTGGACTTTTCTATATTATGTGTTTTCTTTTTCTTTTTTGTATTTTTTTATTGCATTTTAGGTTTTGGGGTACATGTGAAGAACATGCAAGATTGTTGCATAGGTACACACATGGCAGTGTGATTTGCTGCCTTCCTCCCCATCACCTATATCTGGCATTTCTCCCCATGCTATCCCTCCCCAACTCCCCACCCCCTGCTGTCCCTCCCCTATTTCCCCCCAACAGACCCCAGTGTGTGATGCTCCCCTCCCTGTGTTCATGGGTTCTCA